>MU224552.1:4459469-4474756 GCA_018584345.1 Thuja plicata
ATCTCCATGCTAGATAAAGGAAAGGATAATCCAAGGTACACTCTATATCTTTAGGAATATTGGCTTCAATCATATGTGAAGATTTGAGAGCATGAGTGAACTTATATATTTGGAGTTATTTCCAACTAGTATATTGATAAATATAACATCCTTCTTTCCCATTTAACAATCCAAAATATCATTGGAAGCAAAAAAATAAAGGACTTTCTTGCATTTTATAAGAATAAATGTGTCTTAGATTTCTAATTCAACATGAATGATTATGTTTGTACTGCTACAGAAAGATGTTTGTAATAATGAAAAATCAAATGAGAGAGGAAAGAGGGACTGACCAAAGTCCATTGCTTTATGAAATTCTTGTACATTAGGGTTCCTTGATGATTACAAGGAAAGACAGAGATAAAAATTGCTTGATAGTTAGGAATTAAGATGTAATTTTTTAAAAATATTTGAATTTGTTAAATTGTCTTTGTAGTAGTGCATCTAACATTCATTAGATCTGATCATGAGAATAAGTCAGCTCCCAAGATTGTATTCTTTTAGTCATTAGATCATTCTTCAAGTCAAGCTACATGTAGTTTGCATCTTCAATGAATTCACCATTATTATTTGTTTGGTTTTTCCTCATTGAGGCACTGTTTTACACTGAAGTGACAAGCAAGTTCTCTCTGATCGACACTTTCAAGACATGTCTAGGAAATAAATGCAAGGATTTCTTGTAACATGAATCCCTATGGCTATAAAATTTAAAATATGTCATGTCTCAATTTCTTTTACTTTTGTATTCACAACAGAAAATGATATGTACTATGATCAATGAAATATAAGAAAAATAATACATATCTTTTCTTCATTCCCTTAATATATTGCAAATTAACATACAATGAGATCCTGTCATCTTCTCCTATTGTAGGGATTTATACCTTCTGTAGTCTCAATGATAATTTGCTGGGGATTTTTAGTGCTTGAAGCTCTTCTTCTAGCAAAATTGAATGTATCTTTGCTGAGACAACAGGATCCAAGTCAACCTGAGAAGGTCGTGTCAACAGTAATCTCCTTACGCACTATGGTAGAACATTAGGGAATTGGGGTGGATATGTCTCAATGATCAATTATTTTTTTTTGTCTTATACAATAATGGTTGCTTATATATCAAAGTCTGGTGAGGTTCTCTCCTGCATAGTTCAAATACCTCCTTTAATAGCAGACCAATTGTTTGCATGTATATTTGGAATCCTTGTCTTGGTTGGTGGCACCAAGGTTACAGATAAGGTGAATCAGTTACTTACAGCTTGCTTGATGGGTGAGCTTTCATAATATCTCCTATGGGAGCAACTTGAGCTTCTATATATGTATTTGCACATAGTTCTCCTCATTGATCAATATATGTAATTTTTATAATTGCACTTTCATTCAATAGTTGATTTATGATAAGAACTGGGAGCCTGGCAAGAATTGCGAACTATTTATAGTCTAAACTTAGGTGGTGGTTCTTGGTACACAGAACTTCCTAGTGATAGCTATAAATTATTGACTCCAATGTAGATGCACAAGAATTTCATCTCTTACATATAGACATCATCTTGCACTTAGTAGAATGACATGGTTGAAAGAAAGTTTAACTAAAGTTCCCAGGGGTAAAACCATACTCACACCAAGTAATAGGATAATGATTAATTGGTTAAATGAGATATGCACCCAATGGATGTGCGGAAAAGGGTTTAGAAACTTACATAAAAATGCAATTGGCGTGTGTAAATCCATTGCTTTTAGTGTCAACGAATATTGTGGCTTCATCTAAGCGCCACAATATTCTAATGTTTGTTTGTTTGTAGAGGGTCCGATACAAGTTTTTAGAGATACTCATCATAGGTAGTGGCTAAACAACCAACTATAATAAACATAATAAAATGAAACGCAAACATAGCATTTCTTGTTTCATCATGAGGATGCCATGTTTATTTGCATATGTATTATAAAGCAGAAAATTCTCATGTCTAAGGAGATGTCGATTCCCTTAATTTGAACATAAATAAAGCTGTAATAGTCAGATCACTATAAAAGAATAGGGTTCTTGTACCAATTCTATGTTGTTAGTTATCTATGTATCTATGTATCATTTTTCTTGATTTTTACAATGATCTGAATGCCTTATCTAATGTAATACATTTCATGATCTCAGTTTTGATTTTTGCTTATGCAATATAATTGTCATGGATGAAGCGCATGAAAGGTCTCTTAATACAGATGTGTTATTTCGCATATTAAAACAAGTGGTTGCACATTGCCGTGACTTTAAGCTCATTGTAAAATCAATGACTCTTAATGCACAGAAGTTTTCCAATTTTTTTGGAAGGTATGCTCACCTTGTAAATTGTATTATATGCAACCTCTTTGAAACATATGTATCTGCTCATTAATTTTTGTCACAATTTTCCTATTTATAGTGTGCCTATTTACAATATATCGGGATGCACATTTCCTATTACTGTACTCCACAACAAATCACCTTGTGAAGACTATGTGGAAGTAGCTATCAAACAAGTAATGTCCATTCATATTACCTGCCCCCCTGGAGATATTCTCATATTTATGACAGGTCAAGATGAAATTGAAGCTACTTTTTATGAACTGGCAGAACGAATGGATCAGTTAGAGTCAACTACAAAAACCAAAATAACCCAGCTATCAATACTTCCAATTTATTCTCAACTACCTTCAAAACTTCAAGATAAAATATTCCAAAGAGAAGAAAATGGTGCTCACAAATGTATTGTTGCCACAAATATTTCCGAAACATCACTTACTGTGGATGGCATCTTGTATGTGATTGATTCTGGGTATGGCAAGTTGAAATTCAACAATCCAAGAATGGGTATGGATGCTCTTCAGGTTTTCCCCACAAACAAAGCTGCAGTAGATCAACGTGTTGGTAGAGCTGGCAGGACAGGTCCTGGGACATGCTATTGTTTGTACACTAAGATAGCATACCAGAATGAAATGCTTCCAAATCTAGTTCCTGAAATTCAAAGCACCAACTTGGGGAATGTCATCTTACTATTGAAGTCATTAAACATTGAGAACCTTTTGGATTTTGATTTCATGGATCCCCCACCACAGGATAACATTCTCAACTCAATGTATCAGCTTTGGGTACTTGGTGCTCTTGATAATGTGGGCAGATTGAGTGTTCTTGGAAGGAAGATGGTTGAATTTCCACTTGACCCTTCTTTAGCAAAAATGCTATTAATGGGAGACAAACTTGGTTGTGTCAATGAAGTTTTGACTATTGTTTCTATGCTCTCTGTTCCATCTATTTTCTTCCGCCCTAAAGATAGGGAAAAAGAAAGTGATGCAACAAGAGAAATTTTTTTTCTTCCGGAGAGTGATCACCTGACACTTCTGAATGTTTATCAAAAATGGAAATCTAATCAGTATCGAGGAGATTGGTGCAATGATCACTTTTTGCATGTAAAGGGATTGCGTAAAGCTCATGAAGTACAATCTCAACTTTTGGATATCCTCAAAATGCAAAAAATAGCACTAACAAGTTGTGGACCTAATTGGGATGTTATTCGGAAAGTGATTTGTTCAGCATACTTTCATAATGTAGCTTGATTAAAAGGTGTTGGTGAATATGTCAACTGTAGGACTGGAATGCCATGCCATTTACATCCTAGCAGTGCACTATATGGTTTGGGGTACACTCCTAATTATACAGTCTATCACGAACTTGTTCTCACAACAAAGGAATATATGCAGTGTGTAACTTTTGTTGAGCCTCAATGGCTTGCTGAACTAGGCCCCATGTTTTTCTCTATCAAGGATTCAGATACCTCAATGTTGGAACACAAGAAAAAGCAAAGGGAAGAGAAAAATGCAATGGAAAAGGAAATGGAAGAACGAAAAAATAGAGTGAGTTAGAGAATGAATGGAAAGAGAGGGAGAAAGAAAAGCGTGCTAAAGAAAGCCAGCAAATTGCCATGCCTGGTGCTCGGCAACGTGGAACTTATCTACGTCCACCCAAAAGGTTGGCCGTTTAATTTTTTGTACCATGATGTATACTAGATGATATTGTGCAATCTGTCTCTGACCACCTTGATGGTCTGGGCATTTGGTTTTCTTGTACTATGCTTTAAACTATAATTGCATTAAGGAAAATACTAATCCTGACAGCAAGAGTCTCATATATATTTTATATATATATATATATATTTATAGATATTTTATATGATAATATATTAATTTTTTTTTTTAAAAATGGCACAGGCTGTCAAAATTTTGACACATGATACTTAGCATATCGACGTCGATGCTATACAATCGATGACATGATCAAACATTGTTTGTCACCATTTCGACACACGGCGCTTAGCATATCGACGTCGATACTATACAATTGACGATATGATCAAACATTGTTCGTCGCCATTTCAACACACGACGCTTAGCATATCGATGCTGATGCTATATAATCGATGACATGATCAACCATTGTTCATCACTATTTGGACACACGACACTTAGCATGTCGATGCCGATGCTATACAATCAACGACATGATCATCCATTGTTTGTCACCATTTCGACACACGACACTTAGCATATCGACACCGATGCTATACAATCGACATCATGTTCAACCATTGTTCGTCGCCATTTTGACACATGACACTTAGCATATCGACGCTAATGCTATACTCCCGACGCCTTAATCAAGCAGAGTTTGTTGACATTTAGACGCATCTTCCATTGATAAATCAACCCTTCCTATGTCGAAATACCGATGACAATTTAGTGTGACGTAATATCGACCAAAAAAAGACTGACGATAGTAGTGGTCAATTTGTAGACCAATTGGTGTCTAAATTTTGACAAATCGTCATCGAAAATAGTGTTAAAATTTACTAGTGATATTTGCGAATACTTACCCTAGGATATCTCTGAAAATCTAGTAACAACAAGATTGGGGGTCTTTTCTTGACTATTTTAGACGGTTCTTCCTCCCTCCCTAGTACTGATTCTGGATATTAGGGAAAAAGTGTCCTCTACTCTTATTATAGAAGCCTTAATTGAATCTTTGAACCTTAAATTAAATCATTTTTATCTAGTAAGGTTATATGTGTACTTATTAAAATATAATGTTTATTATAAAGGAATTAAAATATTATAACATATGGATAGTTTTACTTTTAGTTATATAAAAATAGCTTAGCAAACTTCACTCGTTTTAGATTTGGAGAAATCCCTATAAATAACTCTTTAATGTTGACTATCAATTCTAGGTGATAGAAATGCTAAATAGATTGTAAAAGATTCTGTAATCTAACAGATTTCATAAAATCATTAAACTTCCTATATAATTAAGTAAGCATCTCAAATGAAGTAAAGTAAAGCCTGACTTACTGCTAAGCAACATGAGGATAATTATTTAGCTCATTAATGTTGCATAGGCTCCATCCTTGAGCTACCAACTTATAGACATTTCAACACATTAGGGTAAAAGTACAAACCTATGTCACACTTTTATAAAGGAAAGCGACCACAATATGCAAATTGTTCAACTTTAACGACATAAAAAGTGACATTTTTATTTAGAATTTGAGGATGATGTAAACTGATGAAATGTGTAAAAATGGATAAAGTTTATGCCTATAATTTTTTTTTTTTAAATTGCAAAAGAATTGACATAGTTTTTTAATTTTTGAAGACCATTTTTCAATTGCTGAAAACTGCTAAAAATCTGGGGTATAATTCCCACCAAACAAGTATATGCAAATAATCTAATTTTTCCTCTGATTTCAAAATATGTTATAGATAAAATGTATAGATAATGCAGAAAAGAAGAAAGATTGGTTTTCAATGTATATTTCCTCTATTACAACTGCTCAAAGTTGAACTTATCTGAAATCGACAGTTTTCATCTCCCACCAAATTTCCCCTATCAAATCTACACCATTCAGAAAAAAAAATTACATATTCTTGAAGATGACTCTCTCATCTAGTGTTAAATATAAAGTTTAAATTTTGTTGATATGATTTACTATTTTTTATTTATTTGAAGCAACATCATCTCGAATGTTAAAATACCTACTTGCTGTATTATGAAATTATAATATATTAGATCTAATCAAAATACTATAAACTTTATATGACAATAATCTTGACTCTGAGCTCTACAAAAGAGTACTTTTTATATTTTTCAAAAATATCATTACAAAGAGTAGGGGATTGAAACATCAATTTTCTGAAATAATCTTATTTCTTTGGTAATTGGTATAAAACATGCATTTAATAGACATTTCCAATTGGAAAAGTTTAACCACTTAGCTAGCTTAGCTAGAATGAATCTAGTTAGACCATATGTTTGACAAAAATTAATTTTTATTTAGAAATACCCAAATTTAGCTGTGCTGATAAGTGGTCCAGAAATGTGACACAACTTTGTGCTTTTACCCATTATGATAATTAATAAGTTAGCCTTGCCTTAATGGTATTAAGCCCTAAAGTACAAATCTTACTTAACAAAGAAATTTAGTCTACAAAGGCCAAAATCTTGACATGACATCTCACTCGTATTACCTCAAGATATGTAGCTAAGTCATTTTTAAATCAATACAACATTACCCCCCAACATAGAATTTTGTGCCAATATTAATAACAATGTCTGACACTTGATACATCAAAGACACCTAATAGCATCCCTAGCAAGTTTTCATGTATTTTAAGGACATCTGCCACTCATAGAGTTTCAATTTTATTATGAATAGGTGTGTAGAGTAGAAAGAAGTTATGGATACCCCAATCAGACTCTGAGGTGGGAAGCGACAGACTGAAGTAAAGAACGAGATAACGGAACAAATAATTAGAGGTATTATAAAACACAATAACAGATTAGTGGTGGAGACAATAATGAAGGTTTTAGGAATATATTACTTGGATAATATTGACAGAACAAGAGTGAATTTAGATATTGCATCAATGTTCCTTGTCCTATCAATGTTCCTTGAGAGGGACAAGAAGATTGCAAAGGCGATTTGTGAAAAAATATTCAATAAGGACATTCTTGGGGATATTGACATCATCCTTTATAACATTTAAGAGGCCCTGATGATCCCCAAATCCATGAACTATGGGAAAGCTCTCACGAGGGATAATTCTGCCCCTAGATACCCTATTTTATGGTATTAAAGTAGGGAGGCATTCAACTCATCCCTTGTGTGTAGAGGCCGAAACCTGAATTTTCTTATAGCACTCTTACATGTCAAGTGCCCAAATAACCCTAACTGGTTTGCCACGTACTTAAAGGATAAAAACATTGTCACTTTTGGGGATGCTCCAGACAAGACAAGCTCATCTCTGGTGATCATTGTCTCTAACAATGATAGTGAGGAAGATTTGGAGTTGCAGGGAAGGATGCCTTCCTCCAGGGTGGACCCTTCTTCCTTGGGTGGCAAGAATTGGGGTAAAGAAAAAGCAATGTAGCTTGGCTAGGAAATCACTTTATAGTGTTTTAAATTTTATAAGATACTATGTTTAAGATGTAATCATTAGGCTAGTACTCATAGGATATCGGTAACTTATAACCCAAAACTATCATTTGGATTGTCTGGGTATTACTCGAAATAGACTATAGAAGCACATTTTCACTATAATTTCATATTATATCATGAAATAAAGTACATCTATATAGACATTATAGTAACCTCCAGCTTGCAAAGATCTGTATATTTTACTTCCTGAGTAGTAACATGTGGTATTAATATAGACTCGTGCCCTATATTGAGGAATGGAAGCATTTTACTCCTTAAATGACTGCATATCTCTTTATTAAAATACAGTAGTTACACTTCCTTTTTACGTTCAATGAAAGAATCTCTCTCTCGTAGGATATCACATGTTATAGGTATCATATGCATCATATCGATAATTTGTAATCCTCTACATTTGCAGATTATTAATATCATTTGTTATAGGGACTATATGCATCATCTCTAAGACCTTAACTATTTTTATTGTGATCAGAATCTGCAAATAATTTGAAAAAAGACGTGAAACATCAATAACAATTTCCTAAAAAACTATGTTAATGATTATATATTACAGTAGTTTATCTTATCTTAAATTCTATATGGGACAGAATAATTAATGTACCATGTAGATATAGTTCTTTGTGACTGATGTTTGTGCAAGATCAGGTAAAAGGACATTCCAGAAAGAATACGAGAAAAAATGAAGGATTTACCTAACAGAGCATTAGTGTGAAAGTAGGGTCAAATATTTCCAAGGTAATTTATGTAATAGTCAAGATTTGATAAGATAAGGGGTAACTCTGAAGAGGGATCTATTTGTAAATGTAGGAATGCCTCCATCTATTCTATTTTTAACTAAGACTATCTGTTATATTTTTGGACCTTGATCCCTGACTAGACTGGAGGTTTTCTTCTCCATTCTTTCCTACCAGTGCCCACAGTGAACGAAGATAATGTAACTTTACCACTTTTTAATATAATTAAATCCATGGCTTAGGCCTTTTATCAATAAAAAATAAGAAGATTTAGAAAAAAAAATCTATAAAAATGAATTCAAGTAAAGATAAATAGATATAAATCAAAGTCAAAATATGAATTGAACTTAATATAAAGATATCGCATTTATCAAAATACTCTCACTTGAGGGAATTTGCAAATAAATATACACAAAATCAATAAAAATTCAAAATAAATATTCTAATATCACCTTTACATTTATATTTTATTAAAATTAGAAACAAAAAAACAAGAATCACTTCCGTGTAAGCCCCTAGGATCATGTGGAATCTTTGTTTTATTATGTAGAATTACATACAAATTTAAATTATATTATTACTACATACCTAACTAAAATGGATAAGTTTAGTTTAAAAAACCTATTACACTTGGAAAGTGTTATGGTCTATAATAATATTTCTCTAAACCTAACATAAGTTTATTAAATGTAAGTTGAAGAAGGATTATGTGGAGGGGAATCAAGAAATATATCTTATTTGAGTATGTGTACACCTGAGAAGAAATGAATATTGTTTTTTTCTCTATTTGTTAGATACCTAGAACACTTCTTATGTATGTTATTAGAGAAAAAAAGGCTAGTTATGAGAAATAATTTCATATTGATCCACCACACCCTATAGTAAATAGTAGGATGGCATATTCTCTACCCAGGTATTGAGAGCTATCCATCCATAGATGTATCTCCCTTGCTTGGAAGAATATGTTAAAATTAGGGGAATATACGTTATAAATATTTCTTAAATAGGAAACGACTATATCATGAGAATTTATCAGACTTAAGAGAAAGAGAATATTAAATAAATAAAATATTTAAAAAAAAAAGGGGGAGGGGGGTGGGGGTTCAGAGAAGATAGCGATGGAATTTGTGGATCTTTCCCATAGGTACTGGCAATGCTTAAGCTCAGTACCATGCAAATGGAGCACCATCCAGATACCTTGGTTGATCATCTTTCATGTTAGTGTGGAATAATTCCAGATCCCTGCAAAAGAAAAATTAAAAAATAAAGTAATAATAATAAAAGAATGAACCTATAAACTTGTTCACTGAAACACTCTTCTTTGCATTTGACAATGCCTCTTCACTCTGTCCATGCTATTCCATGACCACCCATTGGGCTCCCTCATGTTCTCCAAATCTGATATACTCCCGCACTTGTCATACATACCCATCACCATATTTTGAAAAATACTATGCGAATCCGCATTGATTTTCATTCTCGCCATTGGCAATGCAGATGTTCAACTGTTGAATCGAAAAGCACCCAATCACATTGTCTATATTGTTCGTCACATTTGAAGTTTCTACTCTAATTGAGAATACTGGTAATTTCTCCCACGCAAAACACAAGGCTACTGCTTTTCCTGGAACCGCCCCACTTTTCCCTGTCGGAAAAACTTTCAACTGTCCCGTTTGTTCCCAGCGCCAAGAAATTTTTTCTCTGTAAGATTTGATGCTTTTACGGTGGAAGTTCATCCTAACAATAGCCTATCGGCTAAATATAGACTATTATTATAAAAAAAAAAAATCAATTCTTTCTTATCATTGGTTAAATTATAAAGATAAAGAAAAAATTATTTGAAATCAAACTTATTTATTTTTAAATATAAAATTTATGTATTCTATATTTATAATTTTTTAAATAAAAATAAAACTTAAATAGAAAACAATTTCATACTTGTTTAAAGTATTCTATATTGAATTCAATTAATGTACATTTATACCTAAAACTTTTATTTGATTTCAATATTTAGCAAAGGCATGTCCTCCGGATTGCAGTATTCTCATGCATGAAAACTATACTAGTAATATTCAAATTCCCTGTTGAAAAGTTGTAGATAGAGAAGTCGCGTTATTACCCTACATGTTCAAATCTTGGCAAGAAAAAACTTAAACTTACCTTATCCAATATCATTGTCATTCTTCACCTCCATTTTTCATTGTATGAGGAGATAACCAATTCAATTGGCCTATATAATGGGAAGCGACTTCTCAGAGAGCACTGTGAAATGTGTTGGTGGGGATTTTGTAGAGGATTATTTAAGCATAAGAACCATATAATGACACAATTCTGTGAAGAAATATACTAGCATTTGCACCTTTAAGGGGTGCAATGGTTAAGCCGATAGTAAAATATATATCAAATGTTGATATTGTGATATATTTATGAAATTTCTATATTCTTATGCCTCTCTCTAACTCACAAACTCTTTCTATCTACCTCCCTATCCCTACCTTTATATCTTTCTTACTCACACACATTGACACTCCTTTCTCCCTCCCAATCTCTATCTTATCTTATCTTATCCCTCTCTTTGCGTTTCACCTCTCCCTATTTATATCTCATTTCCTCTATTTCTCTTTGATTTTCTCTATCTATCTATCTATCTATCACCTCATATATCTTTATTGTTCTATCTCATCATCTCCCCCTCTCCTCTTCTTATTTCTTTTGATCTCTATCGATCTCTTCACCTCTCTATCTCTATTCTCTCTTTCTATTTTTCATCTTACTCTCTCCCCTCCCCTTATCTCTCCATATTTGTCTCTATCCCTCTAACTATCATGTCCTATATGAAATGGATAACTTAACTTTTTGAAATCAATAATTCAAAACACACACTCTCTCTCTGTATGTGTATATCTATTTGCCTCTCTGTCTTTATTTATCCATGTTTCTTCTTCCATATATCCCTTTGTCTGTATCCCGTAACATCTTACTTTGTTGTACAAACCTTTTTTTTTTAAATGTTTGCGGATATAAGCCCATCAATGCAACTGCACATTTCCCATTTCCAAAGTTAATCCCATTATATCTGTAAGCACCTTTCATACTGTTTAAAATCAATTCCTTTGGCCGCGACTTCAATTAGGTCCTCAAATCATGAATTCTATAGATTTCCTGCTCTATATTTTTTTATATACTATATTCCAAAAACGAATGGCACTGTGCAGCTCAACAAATTTTGGGAACTTTGAAAGAATCCACACCAAAAATGTATTGTAGATAAATGTACATTTATGGCTCCTTAAGTATTCATTGCATCATCACAATATTTTCCTTCCGGCATAAAACTAACACTTAAGCCCACCATTACCCATGAAAAAATGACATCAACCACAGCTAATTCGCATGCCCTTGCTTGAAGGAGTCATTGTTCTAAAACCATTAATTTGGCCCCCAATTTTAATATGCTCTTGTCATACTTATTTTGTTAGTAATAATTTCGTGAACTTCGATGTCCATGGTCTTCTTTTGCACATTAGAATTGCTAGATTTTCCTGAAACTTTATAAAGCCTTTCACCAAATTTATTTTGTGCATATTCTGCGATCATGGCAATCCATGAGACCGCAGATCTTTGAGGCTTTTTGTCCAAAGACAATTTCCTACTTTTGCTTTCCTATTTTGCATTCACCGAACCCATGAGACCACATTCAAGTGTGATATGCCTTCAAATAAATCGCATGTCTTGTTTGGATTCCACATTCTGCAGACATATCTATCAGAGTATACACAACTTCCACATTTGATACAAACTTTTGTGCGTAGGTGGCGAGAAAGGTAGCAGGGGTTGCGATTTTTGACCCTCAACCTGCCGTATGCAATCATTAAAGTTTTTAATGCCTTTTCAACAGTGCATTCGCTATGTACCTTGCGCACATGGCATCCATGAGATCGCATTTTGTAAACAATTTGTGCTCTGTGTATGCTTCCACATACTGTATTCGGATATGCTCCAACTTCACTAATTCACTGATCTTGATAGCTTCCTTACAAGATTCATTTAGTGCATGCCCTGCTACAGAATCACACTCTTTAGCTATTGTTGATTAGCATAAAACCCATCTGTAGTCGCTGCATTTGCCTGAAAGTTTCTAAGGCTTTTCACCAGACCGTTTCATGCATTTGTGCAGACATTAACCTTTATGAGACCACATCTCTTTGGGGAAATCGAATGACGCACCGTCACATTTCTAAAGACGGGTACTCTCTACAATATGTGCCACATCGACAATATTCACAAGATAAAAGAGTCGGTCAATTGAGTCAAATGTCGAAAGTACAAGATGACAAAAACAAATGATTTTCCTTGAATTTAAAGAAGAAAAGAAGGTTCGACCAAAAACTGTCGAATAGATTATGTGATGCATGAGTCCATAATAAAGAAGAGTGTCGACCAACCGTTGATTACACCCCAATACATCACATGTCAATATACATTAAAGACATTAACAGATTCGATTAGAAAGTCGAAACAACAAATACAAAAGAGAGACTTCGACCAAAGTGTCAAAGTGCAACAAACACAAGAACTTATCTTACAAGGAAACAAAAATTTGCAAGAGTCATCGACTGCCTATCATGAGAGAGAGAGAGAGAGAGAGAGAGAGAGAGAGAATACAATAAACCAATGGTCAATATAAAGAACCATATCATGTTATACAAGAAGACCTTCCTGACAAGAGCTCCAGAGACCTGCTACACACAAACATCAGGGCGAGAATATTGTGAGATTGTGTTTACACCCTATCACGAAACTGTTACGCTTCTCCGGAATCTTTCCCAGCTAGAAATTGTCTAACAAAGTAAAACTGACTGAAATAATGGAATTGTGTGACTAGATACATCCATATTCAAATTACAATAAACACATGACGGACTTTCAAAAACAACATTTCTAAATACAACAAATTGCATTACTCAAATATACATAATGTTGTGCAAGATTCTTACTTAATGCATAACTTTACCCCAAATACGAAGCACACTTAAGAACATTGTTCTATGCAAATCCAACACATAATTAATGATTCTAAGTGAACTTTTGTATCTTCAATCATGACATATTAAGAGAACCCTTGGGAGGTGCTAATGATATCTCACACCTTATTCATTACATCTGTCCTATATTAAGGATATTTATTAAGAGCATTACACGATTCAAATTTAAACACTATGTTTAATAACATCTAGAAACCCTTAAATTATTTATGAAGACCATCATGGCAACTCAAGTCACCCTCATTACCCCGCTCTCAAGGATTTTTGAAATAGAAGTTTAGAGAAGCACACCCTTTTCTATTATTAAAAGTATACTCATCCAACAAATCTAGCAAGGTAGAGCTTCCAAAAGCTAAAAATGTTTACCAATTCCAGCGTAATTCAAAGCCTTTAAGGGTCTCTATTAATGATGAACATCTATAAACTAAACCCTCTGGGTAATAGTATTATGATCCTTGTTTTCTAGACAAGCTTCTAAAAGATTTGATTTAGAATATATATAAAAGTTTTAATAACAAAAAAATAGAAATATGATTTATCCTTAGTCATAATTTTCCCCCTTCCTTCATTAATGTTCTAGATGTATCTATATTTGTCGTGTTACTTTTGGAAGCCAAGTGACCTGTCACGGCGAGTATTTCTTCACAATTTTTAAATACTGTCTAAAAAGATGTTTACTCCCAAAATAGCATATTCAACTTCTACAGTTCACTTCAGAGAATATTGTGGCATATAAATTTGTAGGAGCATAGATATAACTTAAATATCAATAAAAGACAACTAAACTGTCATAAAACAGGGAGCATGAACAACTATACGTCAGACTTTATTCCTCGTCATTAATATAGAACAACAAACACTATATGCCTCAGGATTTTACAAAAATACACTCCAGGTTTGGATTGTAACAAAATAAGATTTAAGAGATTCAACTATGTTAGATAAATCATTTTTAAGTAATAGAAACAGAGAATAAACAAAAGGTAAAATTTTACTACAACTCCAGGAAGTTTTACTAGAGTTAAAAGTAACCAAAATAAAATTTGGGAAAGAACCTGGCAGTTGACGAATCTGCACTCTATGTTGCTCTAGAATCTCTATGCACTGTCTTTATAGTGTCTTATTTTGCAATCTCCCATTCATGATATGGGCAGTGAGAAAATGGCGCCAAATCTTTTTTTTTAAGGCTGCTTGAAAAATCCTTAAGCCATATCACATTTACTGCGCAACCCCTCCATACTTATCCTGCAAACATTGCAAACCATTTCAACAATGCACTCTGTGCATGTTCTGTAACCACAACAGACCATGAGAACATCGTTCATTGAAGTATTTTTCCTAAACAAAGCTACCCATGTTCCTGGCATTCGCTTGGGCCCGTTTGGGTACTAGAATACCATATCCTGGATATGGTCAATTCAGGAAGATGCTGCATATTCAGGAAGATGCTTATCCTCAAAATGAAATCTGGAATATGGTCTGACCCATTTGGTTCACCCGGAAGATGAATGAGAAGATGTATAATGAATTTTAATTCTTTATTTTTTAATTTCTTTGAATATGGTGTGTATATATACACACATGCACACATGTGTATATATATACATACATATACATGTGTGTGTATACACATGTATATATACATGTGTATATATATACACACATGTATATATACACACACATGTATACACATATACACACATGTGTGTATACACACACATACACACATTTGTGTACATATACACACATACACACGTGTGTTTATACACACATACATGTGTGTGTGTGTGTATACACATACAAGTGTGTATCCATGTATACACATATACACACGTGTATATACACATACACACATTTATGTATATATACATACATATACACATGTGTGTATATATACACACATACATGTGTGTATATATATACACACATATACACACACACCATACATGTGTGTA
>MU224552.1:4474996-4497071 GCA_018584345.1 Thuja plicata
CCCATTTTGGGGGCAAAATGAGAATTTCGGAATTCCAATTCCATTTTTTCCAAGGACCCAAACATGGAATTTGGCATTATCCAGAATTAGATAATGCCAATTCCGGTCCAATTCCTGCTGCCAAACGAGCCTTACAAACTTGAAAAACCTTTTCAATGAATCCATTTATGCAACACCACAATCACGACACACTGCCTAGAAACTCACATGCCTCGTCCACGCTTCCTATGTTGTACACGTCCCTACTATGGTGCTTTCAGCCGGAACATTGGATAGAAAGAAGTTTACACTTTTATGGATGTCCATCCCCTGTCCAACCTCCCACCATTTGTAGACTGAGGCGGCTCGAAGGTTTCTAAATCATATTAACAAATCTAGCTGGTGCATGCCTTGAGTTCATCGTGTGCCCTGTTCATGCTTGGTGGATGTCAAAACCAACTCCAAATCTCCTTTTGCATAGTCGGATAAGAAACCCTATGGTTTCCCTCTCATACTATCCATGTTTGTTTGCATGGTGCAACAATCACCTCTTCTAACTTTCCCCCCCTCAAAAACTTAGTCTATCTTGAAAGGATTCGAATGCGGAAGAACAAACAGCAAATGCAAATAAGATGAAACAAATAGACAACACAGATTTTTATCCTGGTTCACCACAAATGTGGTTACATCCAGATTGCAGAGTATTGTATTAATGTTAATGATCGAATTACAAATGAGAAGCTACAGCAAATATAAAGACTCCAGCAATATTACAATGAAGAGTCTTCAGAATCGAAGAGTCACAATAAGAGACAAAAGACTGTTGGCCTTCAATTCTCAACAAACTCCCACCTGAAGGACAACCAATGCTGCAACTGAACACCCAATACCCTGCTAAAGTGCTTATTTATCTTTTATTTACAAGCCCAAGAGAAGTCCTTGCACTTTCAAACTTCTCTTTGGCGACAACCTTTGTGAATATGTTTGTTGGATTGATCTTGGTATCAATTTTGACAACTTTCAACTTTCCTTCTTCAACTGCATGACAAACAAAGTGAGCATGTGCATCAATGTGCTTAGAGTGACACTGTGATGAATGATTATGACCCATGAAGATAGCTTTGCGGCTGTCCGAAAATAGATTATATTCATTTTGATAAACTTTCAAGTCACCAAGCAATCGCTGAAGCCAAATCATTTCCCTTGCCCCTTCAGAAAGAGCCAAGTATTCAGCCTCAGCTGAAGAAAGAGCAATGCAATGCTGCAATCTTGAAGCCCAACTGATAGCAGCTCCAGCAAACATGAAGCTGTATCCAGTGATAGACCTTCGTTTATCCAAGTCTCCGGCAAGATTGGAATCAGTGTAACCTTGCAGCTGAACTTTATCTCCTCTAAAGCATAATGCATAGTCTGAAGTTCCTTTTAGATACCATAGTATCCACTTAACTACTTCCCAATGAGCATTCCCAGGATTGCTCATAAATCTGCTCACAACTCCCACCGCATGGGCAATGTCAGGGCGGGTAGAAACCATTGCATACATAATGCTTCCAACTACAGATTTATAAGGAATTTTCTCCATGAATTCATTTTCTTCTTGTGTTTTTAGACACAATTTAGAACTTAAACGGAAGTGACCAGCAAGAGGAAGAGGAGTAACTTTTGCATCAGCCATGCCAAACCTCTCAACAACTTTATCAATGTATTGTTTTTTGGATAAGTTAATTTCCCTCTTCTTCCTATCTCTTGTGATTGTCATGCCAAGAATCTTCTTGGTTGCCTCTAAGTCCTTCATGTCAAATTTTCTTGCCAATTTCTCCTTTAACTCATTAAGAATCATTTTGTTTGTACCGGCTACTAACATGTCATCGACATAAAGAAGGAGAATTACGAACTCACCATTAGGAAGTGTCTTGAAGTAGACACATGGGTCTGATTCACATCTTGTGAAATTGTTTTCAGCCATGAAGCGATTGAATTTTATATACCACTGTCTTGGGGCTTTCTTGAGGCCATACAAACTTCAATTTAACATGCAATAAAGATGTTCTTGTCCCTTTTTGACGAATCCTTGAGGCTGCTCCATGTATAGCTCTTCTTCTACATCACCATGTAGGAATGCAGTCTTCACATCAAGCTGCTCCAACTCAAGATCCTACATTGCCGCTAATCCCAAGACTGTTCAGATAGTTGTCATCTTGACAACTGGTGAGAAGATCTCATTAAAATCTATCCCCTGCTCTTGATCAAATCCCTTTACCACCAATCTGGCCTTGAAGTTTTTTCTGCCTTCATCTTCTTCTTTTATCCGGTATACCCACTTGTTCCTAAGTGGTTTTCGATTTAGGGGAAGACAGACCAAGTCCCAAGTCTGATTCTTGAGTAAAGAATCCATTTCCTCATGCATCATTGTTTTCCATTTATCACTGTTGACATCTTTGAGAGCAACTTTAAATGTCGATGGCTCTAAAAATTCAAAAACAAGAATTGAAGGCTTTGCTTCCTCAACGAACAATAATTCATAATCAGAAAGTTTAGAGGGAATTTTCCTCTGCCTGGTCGATCTCCTCATTCCTTGATTCTGGTTACAAACAATATCATTTGTCATCAAATTATCAATCCGCAAATTAGAATTTTCAATTGGGTGGACTATAAGCTGTTCGACTCTGGCTTTTTCCCCAAAATCTGAGTCTTTCCTTTTCTTTGTGCAAGGCAAATTGCCATATGCAACACTGGAGAAAGAAGACTCCATATCGCGCGAGTGTGAAGTGAATGAGGGGTTGCTCAATGTGTACGGGATTGCTGGAGAAGGAGGGCTGCATACCCCATGCGTGGCTGCAGCAGGAGGCGGGCAATATGTTCTAAGTGCAGCTGTAGGAGGCCGCACATTCTCCTCATCACATGAGCCACATAATGCTTCACACGGGCTATATTTTTCAAGCGGGCTCTACACTTTTTGTTTTCTATGCACTCCACGCTAGCCCTGCTATCCATGCTAGCCCTGCACTCCACGCGGGGCACACTGTTCTTCCAGCAAGTTAGTCCTGCCCATGGCGGCCAAGGGGCTATCTGCTCTATGCAGATTCTGTTCTCCGTGCGGGCTAGAGACTCTGTCATGCAGGGTGAATAGAGGAGTTGTGTCCTCATCAAAAGCATTGGCTGGGATGTGACATAGGGGAGTGCCACTATCAAATACAGAGGCTGTCATTTCAACCAAAGACTGTGGTCTTCCTTGTTGCATAACAAGATCATTCTATTTGCAGCCTGTATGTGTATGAGAATTCATAGTGTCATCATTATCATGATTTGTAGAAGAAGAAGAGGAGGATGGAGATGTCGTAGGTGCAGGGGCTAGAATAGAGGTGGGTGTCATACTAGAATGCAGAGGATGTGGATTTGTGTTATGAGAGGAGTCAATGCCATTGATGGAAAAATCTAATAAAGGAACATAATCTTTTATATGTGTTTCCTCTGATAAGGCTGGAAATATTGTCTCATTGAAAACCACATCTCTACTCAGGTCATGATTTTCTTCTCAATTGGATTCCATGTTCGAAAACCAAACTGATCTTCTCCATAGCCCATGAAGATACACTACTGGGATTTAGAATCCAATTTGCTCCTTTTTTCTTTAGGAACATGAACAAATGCCTCACAACCGAACACACAGAGATGGGAATAAGAGATTCTCTTGCCCAACCACTCCTCTTCCAGAATACCGAAATCCAATCGAGATGGACTCCGATTAATTAGATATACAGTTGTATTGCAAGCCTTGGCCCAAAACTCCTTACTTAAACCAGCATTGGAAAGCATGCATCGTGCTTTCTCAAGGATGGTTCAGTTGAGTCTTCCCGTTGCTCCATTCTCTTGGGGAGTGAAAGGAACAATTTTAATTCTTCAAATACCTTGGTCTGCACAAAAATTGTCAAACTCCAAAGAGAAAAATTCTCCTCCATTATCCATTTTAAAGCATTTAATCTTATAACCACTTTGATTTTCAACAAGTGCTTTGAAAATTTTAAATTTTGAAAACACTTCAGATTTGTGAGAAATCATATAAATCCATACCTTGTACAATCATCAAGAAATGTGACAAAATAATTCGCCCCTCCATGAGAGGTTACCTCCGTAGGACCGAAGACGTCCGAGTGTATCAACTCCAATGGTGTTGTCTTCTTGTCATGGCCATTCTTCAAGAAGCTGACCCATTTTTGTTTCCCACAAAATCAATGTTTGTAGAATTCTAAATCTGCAGATTGAAGACCGGGTAGTTGATCTCGGTTCAGCATAACCTCAAGGCCTTTCTTACTCATGTGACCCAATCTTTGATGCCAAAGTGCGGCATCGCTGCCCAAAAGAGTCATAGCAGCTCCCACCTCACCAATAGTTTCAACAACATAAAGGTTGCACACTTTATCGCCTTTTGCGATAACCATATAACCACTGGTGACTTTCCATTTGTCTGTGAGAGTGGTGAGAAAGCCTTGTGTATATAGCTGACTCATGGAAATCAGATTTTTCTTCAATTTTGGAATATGCCTAACATCTTTTAACAGCCATTTAACTCCTCCATTTAAATGCAAAACAATACCACCTCTTCCAATAATTTCACACGAATTATTGTCCCCCAAATAAACTTTTCCAAACTCACCTTCTTGGTAGTTTGTAAAAAATCTGTGCAAGAAGTAGCGTGAAAGGAAGCACCGGAATCTAGGACCCAAGTTTCAGATGTTGTGTCACTTGTGGAGAGAATTAAGATGCCATCATCCCTATTATGAGCTATGTTTGCTCCGCTGTCCAAAACCTTTTGTTGTGCTTTCTTGTATTTTCTACAATCTTTCTTGACATGGCCAGATTTGCCACAAAACCAGCAGCCGCCTTCTCTTCCTCTAGATTGTGATCTTCTAGCTGATTGTGGCCACCGATTGTAATTATTTCTGCCACTATGCTGGCTTCTTCCTCTATTTTCAGTGTTGACCATGGTAAGAGCATCACTGGATGGAGTGTCTTTGTTACTTCTTCTCACATCTTCACTAAGTAAAGTGGCAACCACTTCATCGTAGACCAGCTTCTTCTTTGTGGAATTAGAAGTGCTAACAGCTGTAACTACGGGATCCCAACTGTCGGGTAAGGAACACAACAAGACAATGGCTTTGGCTTCGTCATCTTGTGTCATGCCAACTGAGGTTGCTTGACATAGTAAAGTATTTAAATCATTTATATGATTGGACATCGCAGCCCCTTCCTTCATTTTTAACTTATAGAGTCTCTTCATAATGAAGATTTTATCTGCCGCCGATGCCGTCTCATACATGCTCTAAAGTTTGTCCCAAATTTCTTTTTCTGTTTTCTCATTGAAGACATTGAACAAGACATTTTACGATAGAAAAAGGAAGATTAATGCCATCGCTTTATCATCTATTTTCTTCCAATCTTCATCTGACATCGCAGCTGGTTTCTTAGCTTTTCCTTCCAGCGCAATTGATAAATCTTGCTTGATCAACAAGGAATGCATCTGCACTTTCCACAGGCTGAAGTTCTTGCCTGCGAATTTATCCACTTTCGTATCCTCCATCTTTCTGAAAATTCAACATCGATTTCCAATCTGCACAACCTATGCTCTGATACCAATTGAAAGGATTTGAATGCAGAAGAATAAACAACAAATGCAAATAAGATGAAACAAATAGACAACACAGAGTTTTATCCTGGTTCACCACAAATGTGGTTACATCCAGACTGCAGAGTATTGTATTAATGTTAATGATCGAATTACAAATGAGAAGCTACAGCAAATATAAAGACTCCAACAAAATTACAATGAAGAGTCTTCGGAATTGAAGATTCACAATAAGAGACAAAAGACTGTTGGCCTTCAATTCTCAACATCTCTCTCTCTCCTTCAAAACGCCCTTTTTTCTTTCAAGACTGCGCTCTGTGTCCTCCCCAGTCTCATGTGCTCTCCTCTCTTTAAGCTCATCCCTCTCTCCCCTTAGCGTGTCGCATTCTTCCCAAGATACTTTCTTTCTCCCACTTCAAATTGTTTCCTTCCATAAAGATGATCCACTTTACACACCATGTAAATCACATGCAACAATAAGTTAACTGCAGTTATCTTTGGTTTCTGTGAAAGAGGGTTGTGACATCAGAGTTAACTTTGGTTTCTATGAAAGAGGATTGTGACATATTCTTAGCTAGCTTAAATATTCCGGGCATAAGACATCCACTAGAAAATCTGAACAATCCAGTGGAAGTCCTTTCCATAATCAGCTATCGACTTAAATATATAATGCATAAAGTTTGCAAATAAGAACGTAAAAGTGTATCATATGAAAGACATCCTATAAATGCATCAAATTTTGATGACATTCTATATAAATTGAAATGAAACTAATGATTGCACGTCCTTTGAATAACATGCAAGTAATAGTTAGTGGAAAAGCTAGAGTCTTTTATTACAGATGTAACCTTGCCACGCTCATGTGAAGACATTTATTCGAGAAAATATACCGCTCAAGAAAAGTTTGGAGGTGAATAAGTAGAAGAATATGTTATCATATAAGTATGAGCATCATATGATGGGCAGAGTTGATGGAGACGATGTTTTGTTTTAAATCTCCATTCTTTACAAACTGCCATGCAAGAGATTCCCACGAGGCAATTGCTAAATCATTAAAGATAAGATAACTTGGAATAAGAGAATGTCACATTATTGAAATTTAGGAACTACAAAATGGAAGGTTTATAATTATTTATGAGAATTATACACTTAAAATAGGTATATTTTGATAGTCACTTAAAATCAGTAGAAATTTAAAGAAATGGAATCACTTTTAATTATAAAGTTATTAAATAATTTTCAATATTTATGAAATAATTATGTACCATTAATATATCAATAGTTAATATTTGATACAATTGTGGCCAGCCTTATACATCACAGACTAAGTATTGACTTAGTGTGTGCTATCTTATCTGGGGCCATCTATTAAACTTCATTTCATTTTTTTGTCAGACCATATTAGTTGATATGCCTTGTGTATTTTCTCAGATAGTTGTGTAGTGTATGTAGGATCGCGAATGAAACCATAAGCATTTAAAATCCATTTTATTTTTTAATTTGGTATAATGATGCTTAATTAAAATTTAAAAATAAAGTATAATTTCTTTACTCCTTTAAATATATAATTAAAAAATACTAGAATTATTTTATATAGAATATTATTAATTAAAATAAAAAATTAATTTTAAAAATATTGTATATTTATCTATACTTTTAGTTTTTAAGTACATTTTTAAAGGATTATTCAAATTTTAATATCTCAATAATATTTTTTTATATATATAAATTCAAATCCATTTTTTTAAATATTTATAGTAGCTATACATAAAACATAATTTAAGAATGTTAGAAAATACATTAAAGTAATATCTAGGGACCATATAGTTTCCTCTATTAGGTAAGGTAAAGTTATAGTTGGATGGAGAAAAAATAGAATTTAGTGGAGGGACCTATATAACAACATACTAAGTTCAATAGTTTATCATTTATTATGTAAAATCGTTTAAATGAAAAATGAGTTTAAAATGTTATGTAATTTATTAATAGAAAAAAAGACTAAATTAGAAAATTAAAAATATTATAAATACATTTTTCTTATTATTTATCAAGTATGAATTATATTTATATAGAATATAATAAGTTAAAATAAAAATTAATTTTGAAACTAATCATTTAAATTTCATGAATTTTCTAACATTCTTAAATATTTTTTTGTGTATAGTGTAGTATAAATATTTAAATGTGTGTATCTTAATTGTGTGAGAAATGATACTTAGTGGTTTCCAAATAGAATTTAACGTATATTTTATTTATGATTTTCATAAATTGTTTTCTCATCTTATCTTCAAATATTATTTACAATGAACAAATAATTTATTAAAATTATAAATAAAAATATATTAAGTTTTACTAAAAATTGGAATATATCTAACATATTTTAAATAAGTGAATACGCCAATTTAAATATATGTTAGTATATAAAATAAGAAATGAAGATTAATAGAAGGGCCCCACATGAGACACCACACACTTAAGTCAATTCTTAGTGTCTAATGTTTAAGTTGCGTGTACAATTTTAGTCTACTATTCTTTTTTATTTTTATTTTTAAATATATAATATATATAAGTTTTAACTTTTATCTTAATGTTGTGATATTGATATCAGGATTTAACTCTATAGTTTTTTAGTCAAACTCATTGACCTAAAAAACTACATAGCTAAATCTTGACGCAATATCACAATTTGATTTGCTGTGGAAAAATATCTCCTACTTATTTTAATGTTGCTTGCATGTGATTATGTTTTTTTATTAGAAAGATTAATTATTGACAATATAATGGATATGTCATTATATCATGTAGGCATTGTGGGAATTCAAGAGCATACCCATATTTTTCATAGCTACCCATGTTTATTGTTAACTCTTTACTTAAACATTTGATGATGATAAACCATCAAATGAGAAAGTAATGGATGTCATATTTGTTGAAATATATATGTCAAAGATAAATTAAAACTTAAATTACACAAATCATCTAGATGTACAAAAGCTCAAAACTATAAATTCTGAAAATATTATGTCTACTAGCCATTACAATTATATATACAAGAACATAATTATCGTATTTCATGACATTCACTCATTTTCTATCATGCATTCTAATTTCCTCGTTATATAGCCTCTTTACATTAACATTACTACATTAGGAATTAAAATAACATTAAGTCCAATTATCATATGTTTGTATGAGGTTGATCTTGCAAATATTTTAGTTATTTTCCTTCCACGTGGTTTCCCACATCAAAGATGAAAAAATTTCATCAATCCTTTAAATAGGTTTCTCTATTTGTTCAATATTTTATGCCACTTTAACATGGATTACTACTATATTCACTCATTTTCTCATTGATAATAAATTATTTTTTCTATTAATTGTAAGATAGGTCAAACCACCAACAACAGGTACAAGGAATTCATCAAAGTTTATGGCCTCATATAAATAGAGGAGGCATCAAAATAGAAACAGTTATACTACTTACATCATATGAATTAGAGTTTAGAAAAAAATATAATAGACTGAAGATAAGATCTAAGACTTGAACCATGCCTCTCATGGAAGGGGAGGAAGAAGAGTAGGAGCATTACTAGGAACATTGGCTTCTCCATCACTTCCAACAACAATATTTTTTGCACTATGAACCTTAGAACTTTTAGGACTCTTATCAAAAGTTTGTGTGTTATGTGTTCACCCAACCTCCTCAGAGTAAACCTATTGTTGTTGTACCTTTATTGGTTCATCATTTACATTAGTGGTCCATGGTGTAGACACCGAATACAGTTTTGTCTTTGATCTCATCTCGTCATTCTACTTGTGGATAAACTCTCTCAAGGTAAGGTCAAAGTCATCTTTCTTGACTGGAAAAGTGTAACCATAGGACATTTTATCACTAAGAGCCTACACTTTTCTCTCCTTAAGAAGCTCCACAAACTTACTCTCCTTCATCTTTAGGATAATTGTAACCTGTGAAGAGATATCAAAGAAAATGAGCTTCCTAAGAGACTCGGTAAGGTACCTATTCTTTCTACCAAAGACATCATTATATCTCAATTTCCAAATATGCCAAACCAATATAGTAGAAATAATAGACCAAAACAAGATGCAACATTTATAGCTACAAACAATATTTCCAGTTAATACATGCAAGAAATCAAAGTTTCCATTGAGGTAAAAGCCAAACATCCCCCATATTTCTCTAGAAAAAATACATTCAAAGAACACATAATGTACAGATTCAGAGCTTCTACAAACTTTACAAATATTACATTCGTGGGCTAGGCATCTTGAAAGGCAGTTTATGCAAGAAGAATATCCAAAGAAAACAAGAAATTTTAGGCTCTAAAATTCTATCCGAAAGATTATATACAGGTGCTTGGACAAAGTGGGTTGATCAAAGGAGAAGGACCATTTATCATTAAGGTGATCAATGATCTCATAATTGTGAGTCAACAACTTATAAATAATCTTGGATTTAATTTCGGGGATAGGGGTACCATTAGGCCATGAAAACCTATTTGTTCTATCTTTGGGTTGGGCACAAATTCTAGGAAGACAAAGGGATGAGATGGAATTGAAAAGAATGGAATAGGTTCTCCATTGGGAGGACAATATCTTAAACCTCACTGTAAGGTCTTCCTAGCTTATTAGATTCCCATGAACAATGATATCCTCAAAATAGAGATACCCTTCTCTGCCCACTTGGCGCAATGGAGGACAAGATGGCCAGCGAAAAAGGCACACCCAACTATCAAGCCACCTTGTGGAGTAAACACAATGGAATCAAAGAACATAGAGAACAACACCTTGGAGAGAAGGAACAATAACATATCTTTATTAATTCATCCAATTACAAAATACATGCCCGGTTTTGAGGCCTTCCAGGTTACGGCCAACAAAATCTAGACTTTTCTATCTTCTCCCTTCTCATATCACCTGCTATCTACTTTCTCTACCTAGACTTCCTAACCTACACATAGAAATCCCTATTTATAATTACCAAAGCGGCTTACAGAAGATTCTAAACTATTAAAAAGATGGAAGGCCAACCATAAAATAGTCTACACACATCCCAAGATAAGATCCAAATATTAAATGCACAACCTCAAATTAAATAAATAAGTCAGCTCCAAAAAGAACCTAACATAAACAAACTCAGTCAAAGAAGAACCGAGCATCAGGTTCACTCGACACAGGAAGGAACACTCAGCCAACAATGGACAAGTCGGCACATTTAGGATTGCTCGAAAATATTGCAACTCAACACTTATTGGCATAATGAACAAATATGAGAAGGATAGAAAAGAAACCCATGATGCTCCTGCATCAGATAACCGGGGTTGAAAGAAATGGTTCCCCTAAATCAATGAGGTGTCACAACTTGAGCTGAATCCAACTCAGATTGAGAAATTCATGTAGCATCTTCAACTGGTCTATTGTTCCACTTCACCAAATATTCATAGTAATCTTTTCCTCTTGTGCTATTACCAATCCTCTGATCCAATATCTATTCAACCTCTTCAACCTGCTTCTTAGGATAATCATCTGCTATAACAACTTCATCATCTGACTCATGATACTTATCTTTCCAAACTTCCTCAGAATTCTACAAGGACCAAACTTCTTCATTTTCATCTTACTATATGTTCCAACAGGAAATCTACCCTTCTTCAAATGAACCATCACCTCATCACCAACTTCAAAAACATAATGTCTCCTAGACTTGTCAGCATTTTCCTTATATTTCTGATTACTTTGTTCCAACCTCAACTTCACTTCCTCAAGTAAAGACTTCATCAAATCAGAAAATACTTCCCCTTCAACACTTCTCTTTTCTTCACCAACAATATCCCTCAAATGTGATACTCCTCTAGGATGCATTCTAGTAACAATCTCAAAAGGTTTTTTCATGTACTCCTATTCACATAATTATTATATGCAAACTCAGCTTATGCCAATATCATATCCCAATTACTCGGCTTATCTCAAACTAAACATCTCAGCAAATTACCCAAGCTTCTATTCACAACCTCTGTCTATCCATCTATTTTTGGATCAAATGTAGAACTAAACCTCAACTTAGTATTCATATTTTTCCACAAAGTTCTCCAAAAATAACCAACAAACTTTCTATCTCGGTCAGAGATAATACTTCTCGGTAATCCATGCAATCTAACGACCTCTTTAAAGAAAATTGCATCAACATACGCAAAATTTGATGTCTTCTTACATGGTATGAAATGTGCTATCTTAGAAAATCTATCCACAACAACAAATATGGAATCATACCCTCTTGTTGTCTTAGGTAATCCAAGAACAAAATCCATACTGATGTGACTCCAAGGTTTCTCAAGAACAGAAATAGGTGTATACAGTCTAGTATTCTAACTTACTCCTTTTTCAATTTGACAAATTCCACAACTCCTTACAAAATTTTGAACATCCTTATACATATGTGGCCAATAATACTTTTCCTTAAGAAAACTCATTTTCTTATCAATTCCAAAATATCCAACCAATACACCACAATGATTTTCCTTAATCAAACTAACTCTCATGGAACTTCTTGATATACACAATTGAATTCCTTTGAACAACATACCTTCTTGAATAAAATACTCCTCAAACTTACTTGGTTGTACTGATAGATTTGGTGCTCTGCACTCTCTCCATGCCTTCGAAAAATTAGAGTTAGTATCATACAACCCCTTCATCTCATCAAAACCGAGAACTGCAACCTTCATCTTAGTCATCAAAGAATGTCTTCTGCTCAGTGCATCTGCAAATCATTTATTAACTCCACTCTTATGCTTGATCATGAATGTGAAACTCGGTAAATATTTATCCCACTTCATATGTCTCTTATTCAACTTATGTTGACCTCCCAAATACTATATAAAGCTTTATGATCATTATACAAAACAAACTCCTTAGAAATCAAATAATGTCTCCACTTTTTCAAGGCTTGAACAATAGCATAAAAACTCTTGATCATAAACAAAATACTTCCTTTTAGAATCATTCAACTTCTCACTAAAGAAAGAAACAAGTTTACCTTCTTGACTCAATACAACTCCTATTTCACTACCACTTGCATCACACTCAACTTGAAATACCTTATTGAAATCAGGTAAAGCTAACACAGGTAACTCGACAACCTTTTGTTTCAAAGTCTCAAAACTCTTGTCAACTCCATGTGTCCACTTAAAATCATTTTTATCTCCTCTCATAGTCTTAGTTATAGCATTACAAATAGAACTGAAATTCTTAATGAACTTTATGTAGAAACTAGCCAAACCATGAAATGATCTTACCTCACCCACATTCTTAGGTGTAGGTCATTCTAGAATTGCTTTAATCTTCTCAGAGTCCATTTTCAAACCATCAGCTGAAATTACAAATCCTAAAAACACAATCTCTTCTTTCATAAAGGAACACTTCTTCAAATTAATAAGTAGCTTCTCCTCCTTCAGTCTTTTCAAAACTTGCCTAATATGATTAAGGTGTTCTTCCTTAGTCTTACTGGATATCAAAATATTATGCAAATAAACAATCACAAACTTACCCAAAAATCTGTTGAGAAATTCATTGATCAACCTCATGAAAGTACTAGGTGCATTAGTCAAACCAAAAGGCATAACCAACTACTCATATAAACATTATTTTTTCTTTAAACCAATCTTCCATTCATCACCTTCTCCGATTTTGATATGATGATAGCCACTCTTCAAATCAATCTTGGTAAAATACTTTGCTCCACTCAAACAATTCATTATGTCATCGATCCTCGGCATAGGAAACCTATACTTCATTGTTATCTTGTTGATAGATCTGGATTCAGTACACATTCTCCACTCTCCATTCTTCTTAGGTACCAATACAATAGGTATATCACATGGACTCAAGCTTTCTCTGATCAAACCTTTCTACAATAACTCATGCATTTGTCTCGTAATGGTGTTTTATCTGGTAAAATAGCTCCAGGAATCAGATCCATACAATGAATTATACTTCTCATAGGTGGTAAACCATCAATAATATCCTCTGCAACAATCTCCTTGTATTCAATCAGCAAGTTTTTAATTTCTGTTGGCACTCGGTCTCCACTGTCTTTTGTTGCTCGACATTTACTATTTTTTGTCACTCGGCCATTACTATACCCTGTCACTCGGCCATTACTACAATAACTTGGCTTCTTAGGGATTATAGAAAAACACACTTGGTTCTTCTTCATTTCTTTCTCAAATTTCTTTCCATTAACCATGCAAATTTTCATAGTAGTATAGTTTATCTCACCTAGAACCTCAATCAAAGGTAACAATGTTTTCTTTTTTCCATTCACCCAAAGATTATATTGATTCAATCTACCATAATGCACAACATGTCTATCATACTTTCAAGGTCTACCCAATAGAATATGACAACAATCCATAGGCATAATATCACACAGAACTTC
Source organism: Thuja plicata (assembly GCA_018584345.1). Taxonomy (NCBI): domain Eukaryota; kingdom Viridiplantae; phylum Streptophyta; class Pinopsida; order Cupressales; family Cupressaceae; genus Thuja; species Thuja plicata. The sequence continues at coordinate 4,489,054 of MU224552.1, forward strand.
ATCAAAGTAATTTCCAATCTTGAATTTCACAACACATTGCTAACTTACCAAGAATTTATTCTCATCCTTGATCCATGAAACATGATAGGTTTTAGGTTGTCTCAACCTATGCAATTTCAACTTTGTAACCAGCTCCTTTAATGCCAAATTATATGAACTGCCACTTTTAACAATCACTTTGCAACATTTTCCTGCCATCTTACATCTGATCTTTAAATGACTTCTCCTCAGAACAAGTTCTTCATCTACTTGGTTATTCCACAAGGCTCTCCTTACCATTAGGCTTTCTCTAGCCTTAGGTCCACTTGGGGAACCCTCAAGATCTTCTTGTACCACAACATTTATTTGACTTTTTTCATTCCCAACAGAGTGTCTACACTTGAAATATCTATGCCCTTCTTTGCCACATCTGAAACAATTACCACTACAACCACCTCTATAACCTCCTCTTCCTCGGTACGAACTAACACCTCCTCGATAACAACTACCACCTTTCCCCTCGATCTTTATTTTATCTTTATTTTCCACTCATATTTTCCCTTATCTTGCAGAGAATGATCAGATCTGCCACCTTCACCATAGGATCTACCTCTACCTCTCTAGAATCTACCACATCGACCTCTCTATCTTTGTTCATCCTTCTTTGTCAAGATCTCCTTAGCTTTCAAGGCATATTTATATGCTTCTTCCACACTATCCAATTTCACAAAATTTATTTCATCTTGAATTCCACATCTCAATCCATTCAGGTACCATGCAAATTTCTCAACCTCATCATCCACATGTTCAGATCTGGTGTCCAATCTATAGAGTTCCTTAGTGTATTCCTTCACATTCATGTCCTTTTATCTAAGGTTTTGCAACTTCCTCAACAATATAACTTGGTAATCAGCATGAAGGAAATTCTTCTTCACCTTATTCACCATTTTCAGCCAGGTTATGATCTTTTCATTTCCTCTTCTTTGTCTGTCAGTTTGCAAATGCTCCCACCAGAGTGGGGCATGACCTTTCAACATAGTGACTGCAATTTTCACCTTCCTATTATCATGAGTGCTTTCAAACTCAAATAAATTTTCTATATCAAAGATCCAATCCAACACAAAATGATTATCAAACTTTCCATCATAAGGAATAACTTCAACAAGAGGCTTTGAATGTTCCCTAGTCAATACTCTCAACATTATTTCCTCTTCTTGATCTTTCTCAATCTCTGGATTTTGTTCCACTGCTTCATCATCACTCACATCATCAAGATGTGATCCTCTCCTTTAGGCTATCTCTACAACATCTAATCTGGTTTCAATTTGTTTCAACATGTCCATTATGGAATTATAAACATTTCCTCTACCTCAAACCATCTTGACGAATAGGTTCCTGCAAGATCATAACCCTCTACAAGTTATATGTCAAATCTGCAGATCTTCCACCCTACAACCAAATCCAAATTAGGGTTTTTCACTATCCAATCTACCAAGGAAAATCTTCACTTTGATACCATCTGGCACAAGGGAGGACAAGATAACTAGGGCCAAAGGCACACCCAACTATCTAGCCACTTTGTGGAGTAAACACCATGGAAGAAAACAACACAGAGAACAACACCTAGAAGAGAAGGAACAAAAAAATATATTTATTGATTGATCCAATTACAACATACATTCCTAGTAGTGAGGCATTTTGGGTTATGACCAAAAAAATCTAGACTTTTATATCTTCTACCTTCTCATATCACCTTCTATATACTTTCTCTACCCAGACTTCCGAACCTACATAGAGAAATCCCTATTTATGCTTTCCAAAGGGGCTTACAGAAGATTATAGACTATTACAAAGATGGAAGGCCAACCACAAAATAGTCTACACACATCCCAAGACAAGATCCAAATATTCAATGCACAACCTCAAATTAAATACATAAGTCTACTCCAACAGGAACCAGACACAGACAAACTCGGTCAAAGAAGAATCGAGCATCAGGTTCACTCGACATAGGATGGAACGCTCGGCCAACACTGGACATCTCGACACATATAGCTCGGCCAACAGTGAAAAACTCAGTACATACAGGATCGCTTGGAAATACTACAACTCGACACTTACTGGTAGAATGAACAAAGATGAGTAGGATAGCAAGGCAACCCAAGATTCTCCTGCATCACCACTTCTTAATAGAGCATCCTTGTAGCTTGGCCAATGGCCTACCCTTGTGATACAAATTCCAGGAAATGGATTTCTCCCCACACACCTAATTATTCTTAGTCAAAACCCCACCACCAAAAAATATGCTTCCTAATTAATTTCCATCTTTTCCAAATGGATTTGAATACTACCAAACCTTCAACTTTGAAATCTAGGTCAAGCATGAGGATATCATTCAGAAGTAGCCCTTTCCAGGATTTGGCATGCACTGACACAACTCTACAAATGTTGTTTCTGATTAGCACTTGCCAAGGTTCATTACCTTGTGTGCCTTTACCTATCCACTTAGCAACCAAGGCTAGGCCTTGCAACCTCAGATATTTTAAACCAGAACCACCAATGTCTTTGGCCTTAGTGCACCAGCCCCAACTAACTGCATGACCAGTCTTGTCACCTTTTCCATCATACTATAGAAAGTCCCTAATACATTTTTGAATATAATTGACTTTATGTTGGTTAAAAATCCATCCAAAAGAGTAGTATATAATATATGATGACAATGTCTTTTGGAACACCTATAATTTGCTAGCCCATGAGAGTTACTAGGTTTTCCATTTGTTAAGCTTGCCTTAAATATTTGATCTATCCCAATCTCATATGTTGTTAAGATTATGGTTAACTACAAATGGGATACCCAAGTATCTAACCACATGATCATGACGTTCCCATGCAATAGAGAATATGTTACACTAGGTTGGAGGATTATCCTTCCACCCTAGAAGAATGGACTTGGAAAGAGAGATTTTTTTACCTGATGCATCACAAAAGATGTCAAGATTATTCATCAGGTTATAGAGATTTATCTGAGATAGTTGAAATAGTATAGACCTATATCATTTGTAAATTGCATATTGGAGATATCCTCACTATTGGGAAGAACAACTCAAAGAACTCTAGGAGAGAGGGAGTTGTCTCTCAAAAGGGAATGAAATGAGTCTGTTACAATCATAAAAAGAGTCAGAGCAAGTGGACACCCTTTCTTGATAGATCTCGATAAGCCAAAAATTTTAGACCTTATTCTATTAATCTCAATACTGTCCAAGGCCCCCATCATAAGATTGAATACCATATGGCATAATTTAGAGGGGAACCACAGAGCTTCAAGCATCATATTGATGAATTTCCACTCAATCCTATCATATGCTTTCTCATAAACAATGAGTAAAATACCTTCTTGTTGTCCTAAAACTTTGGCCCACTCCATGGTCTCCCAGCAAGTCACCAAGTTTTCTAGAATGTATCTCCCCTTAACAAAACTAGTTTGTGAAGAGTTAATCACCTTAGGGAGGATGTTCTCAATTCTCAGAGCCAAAATCTTAGCAAGGATCTTTTAAGATACATTTAATAGGATAATTGGTCTCCAATTTTTAATTAAAGTCTTATCACCCTCAGGAATGAGATTTATAAAACTTGCAATAATTCTAGATGCAAGAGACCCTACAAAAAATGCTTCTTCATAAACCTTCAATATCTCACCACCTATCTATTCAATATTTTTTTTGTAAAATTCAACAGGTAGTCCATCTAATCCAGGAGCCTTATAATTGGCCATCTTAGAGATTGCATTGTTTATCTCTACCAATAATAGAGGAGAATCCAACACTAAGGCATCCCCTTCTGAGACTCTCCTAGGAATAATGTTCCTAATTTTATACCTAGAAACCCCCATGGAGTAACCAATATCCTCCTAAGTAAATAGGTTCTTATAGAATGAGGCAAATGCTCTAAGTATATCATCTTTAGAGCTGAGGGTATCATTGTCCACATAAATACAATCAATTTTATCCCTAGCCTTTTTCTTCTTAAGGATCTAGAAAAAAATTGAACCCTTATCCCCCATCTTCAACCAATTTAGTCTGGCTCTAGTCGTGACGTCTAGGACTTTCTTATGTTGAAATCCCCTAAGAGCATCTCTTGTTTGAGTTAGGATGTCCACTGCAACGAAGTTACTAGGTGAATCTTGCAGAGTCTTTTTAGCCACACACAAAGACTGATGTAATCTAGCTTCCTTCCTTCTAGAGTCCTTGGTTCTCTTCTTCCCAATAGTCTGAAAGAGATTTCTCCAACATCTAAAATTTTGGGCCCATCTACTAATGACATTCTCATGGCTTACCACATGAGAGTTGAACCAGTTAATGATGCATGTTGCAGCCAAAAAATCCTCATCCTCAAGGAGAGAGTAATTCAAAGTAAAACCTTCCCTCCTTCTGTCATCTACTGGGGGAGAATCAATATAGAATACAATGGTAACAATGGGGTGATGATCAAAGAGGGAATAGGGAATTACCTTCACAGATTCCCCATCCCTCTCTTTTTGACAACTGAAATGAGACTTGTTAAGATAGAATCTATGCAATCTTGATTAGATCCTCTTGTCACCTTTCTAAAAATTGGACCAAGAATACCATATCCCTTTATAGTCATTTTTTAGACCAGCTAGTGGATCAAAAATATTGAGTTTTCTAATTAGCTTACTCCAAAATAATCTCTCCTCACCTTTTCTCTCAAATTCAAGGCCCATTATTTCGTCCTGAGGACTTTCAACCATATTAAAGTATACAACAATAATCCATGGAACGTCTTTAAGACCACACATCTAGTTCTAAATTCTGATTCTCTCGAGGTGATCATTAGATGCATATATAGAATACACACCAAACTTGTAGTGCCTCCCGTGTTTGCATTCTGTTCCATGGTTATTTTGATCAAGTGACACTTTGTTTATTGCTGGTTATTTGCATGATAATATGCTTCGATGACTATACCTTATTTTGATTACCAGTATCATAGTTGTTAGATGTTAGATGATGTTGTTGCTCAGTTTGATCATATCTACATTATGATGCTTGTGATGTGAAATGTTTCTTTATGATGATATTGATGACATGTAAGTGATTGAATGTTTGATAATGTTAAGTTGAAGATGATGCAAGACATTAAATCAGTTAATGGTTTGTATTGTCATTGATGTCAACTTGATATCATCTATATGGTCACACACATAATTCCAAAGACTTCAGAGAATCAATGAAACAATGGTTATGCTTTCAACAATGCATAAAATTCAAGTATTCACTAAGTGACATACAACACCGACGGAGTGCACACCACCAGTAAAGATAGAGATAAAGTCATAGTGATGCCTGATGAGAAGAAGATAGTGTTTCTTATGAAGTAGAATCAAAGGATGCCTGACAAGCAAGATCAAATTATTCCCGACGAATGGAGATCCTGAAGCTACCTAAATTTGCAAGGACAGAACTGGCAGTTGTCACCGGTGACGAACTGCAGAATTGACTGACAGAACAGAGAGATTATAAAATGACAAAATATCTAGCTAGTAGAGCTTAAAGATAGACTTAACTGGCTGTTTTATTTTTTTAATTTGACCACAGTTAAAGTAATTGATTTATACAGTTGGCAAGAAGATAACTACGAGATAAATCAGGAGTTAAAGACATAAATCAAATTGGCTGGATTTTTTTTCACACCAAGAATCAAGAATCAAGGAAAATCATGTCTATATAAGAGACAATCATAATTCATTTCCACATGCACTCAGATTCATGGGGGAGTGAATTGAAAGAAGATTCTGAAGAGAAACTGGTGAAGGATAAACTTCATATAGTCCTGATCAATTAAGCTAAGGGAGAGCTAAAGAATTTTGCAGACACCAAGGAACAGTGAAGCACAACATCACAGAGTAGAAAGAGTGAAGTACAAAGGAATTGAATTGATACATTGATCAGAGAGGTAAAGTGCATAAATAGATCTGAATATCTACAATTCAAAGTTGCATTAGAAATAGGTCATTATGTTTTAGTTTAACCATTGAAGCATTAAGTCTCTTAATAGAGCAGGACTTAACCATCTTCTATAATTGAGGTATATCCTAACAGATTACCAAAATGGTTGATTCATGATAGTAGCAGCAGTCTTACCTAAAGAAAATTGCTAGTCTAAGAAGGAGGCTGATTCAAGGATGGTAGTAAGATTAGCATAAAGCCTATTGACAGTCTAAAGACTAATTCAAGGATGGTAGCATAGATGCCAGATACTTAGTGACAACCTATGTATAAAAATCCTCTAACAAGGTCACACTTAACCATGTGTTTGTAACCTTTAACATTTTGGCTCCTAACAGGGCTTACTTCAGAAGAGTGAAAATTTGGGGTACCGGTCCCAGTGGTTTTTCCCTTAATAGGGTTTCCACGTTAAAATCCTTGTGTTATGTGTGTATGGTTTATTACTTTATTGTTTTACATTTCACATATACATTTCTAGATTGCTTGGTATACTCTGCATATTTACTGAGTATCGATAAATGAGTTTTGCTGCTTATCAGTAGTCAAGGAGAATAAGGACAGACAAGGTAAACCAACAGATAGTAAATTTTTTCAAGTATTTCAAGGCATACATCTTGTAGGGACTTAATAATCTGAGGTGTAATAATTGGTGGATTAAATTTTAAAGGATAAATTTTTGAGGCCACTGATTCATCCCCCCTCTCAATTATTACTAACAATTGGTATCAGATCTTGTGTGCTTAGAAGGAAGGTTTCAAGACCTAAGTAAAGATCACAAGATGAACAGATGAGATGTCCCCAAGTTGAATAAAGACAACTTTGCTTCATGGAAAAGTAGGATAAAACTCCACTTATCAGGTATTGGCAATGATATTACTCAATACTTAGCTATTGAATATGTGTTGCCTATAGGACCATTGATTGTAGATCAATTGAGAGTAAAGCATGAACATAACTGCATCGTTATAGAGCTTTTAGCCTCACTCTCTGATGTTGAATTTGAGGATGTCAAAGATTGCAAAAATGCGTAGATAATGTGGTATAATCTAAAGCTTGTACATGGAGGTGATACAAATGTTCTGAGAGCTAAGGAAAAAAGACTTAGAGGAAAGTTTGATGATCTCAAAATGAAAGAAGGTGAAAGCATCACTCAGTACAACACAAGAATAAAAGAAGTAGTCAATGCTATACGAGGCGTTGGAGGTACACTTGAAGAGGAGACAGTGGTGAGTAAAACCTTAAGAACCTTATTGCCTATATATGCTATTAGAGTCTTTGTTGTTCAAGAAATGAGAGTAGTAGCAAACAATACAGTCACTCTTGATAGCCTGATTGGTAGACTGATTTCATTTGAGACAAATAATTTTGATAATAGTGTCTTACCAAGTTTAGAGTCTGCATTCAAGTCTTCTATGAGAATAAGCAAATCTAGTTAGAGACACTCATCTAGAAGAGACAGTGAAAGTGAAAGTGAAGAAGAAGATCTAGATGAAATTAAAGCACTCATGGCAAGAAGAATGCTAAGAGGCAAAGGTAAATACAAAGGCAAGTTACCACTTGTATGTTTCAATTGTAAAGAGAATGGACATTTTTCTGCAAGATGTCCTAACAAAAGAAAAGATGACAGAAGTGATAACAAATCTTTTGAGAAGAAATTTGATAGAGGTGATAACAAAGATTACAGAGGTTACCGACGAAAAGAAAGAAGTGATACTCAAGATTACAAGGACAAAGGCAAGAAGGCTAGCTATCTAGCTGCTTGAAAAGATGAAGATACTGACACCGAACCGAATGATGATATTGAGATAGTATTTGTAGCTGTGAAGGATGATTCAGATGAAGATGAAAGGTATGAAGAAAATGCACTCATATCTAAAATTAGTAAGAATGATATCTAGATTATAGATAGTGGCTGCACTCACCATATGACCGGTGACAAAGAAAATTTTAATACTTTTGAATACTATAAAGGTGGTACAGTAAGAATGGGAAATGATTCTCCTTGTCAAATTG
>MU224552.1:4509843-4551258 GCA_018584345.1 Thuja plicata
TTCATGATTGATGCAAGAAGAAAATGAACTTCAAAGCTACATCTATATACAGAAAGGTATATATCAGAACCAAGCACCAGATCATATTGTTATATTGATGATGGATAAGGGAAATTCAAGGAATATATTATGGATAGAAGATATTGTTTGACAGAATGTCAGATATTTGTAAAATATTTGTTTGGCATTATTGTCAAAGCGAGAGAATGTATCCATATTATCACTAGAAAATATTCATTATCAGATTACTCCAAATAGGGAGAGATCATATCCATAGGGAGAGTATTTGTATAAAAGTTGCAAATACAAGACAAAGACATCAAAGAAGAAGAGAGAGAAATTGACACCAACATAGGTCACAACACATCAGAACAAGAAATAGAGAAAGCTGCAAGAATCAAATCTAAGCTAACACAGAGCTTACTGGCGGTCAGACATTTTTTCAATTATCAAAACAAACTGTTTGGTAATTTGATGAATCTCAACAATTTTATTTCATATTGTATTAGAAATAGTATAGTGTGATAATATAGTGTGTTGCCATCAATGCCAAATGGAGAGATTGATGACATGTAACTGATTGAATGTTTGATAATGTGAAGTTGAAGATGATGCAAGACATTAAATCAGTTAAAGGTTTGTATTGTCATTGATGTCAACTTGATATCATATGTATGGTCATACACATAATTACAAAGACTTCAGAGAATCAATGGAACAATGGTTATGCTTTCAGCAATGCATAAAAGTCAGGTATTCACTAAGTGACACACAACACTGACGGAGCGCACACCACCGGTAAAGACAAAGATAAAGTCACAGTGATGCCCAGTGAGCAGGAGACAATGTTTCCCAATGAAGAAGAATCAAGGGATGCCTGATGAGAAAGATCCAATGATGCCCGATGGACAGAGATCCCAAAGATAACTGAAGTTGCACTGACAGAACTGGCAGTTGTCACTGGTGACAAACTGCAGAATTGACCGACAGAACAAAGAGATCAAAGAATGACCAAATTTCTAGTTGGCAGAGCTTAAAGATGGACTTAACTGGTTGTTTTATTTGACCACATTTAAAACAATTGATTTATATAGTTGGAAAGAAGATAACTACGAGATAAATCAGGAGTTAAATCCGTAAATCAAATTGGCAGGATTGTTTTTCACACCAAGAATCAAGATTCAAGAATCAAGGAAAATCATGTCTATATAAGAGAAAATCATAATTCATTTCCACATGCACTCAGATACATGGGGGAGTGAATTGAAAGAAGATGCTAAAGAGAAACTGGTGAAGGATAAACTTCATATAGTCCTGATCAATCAAGCTAAGGGAGAACTAAAGAATTCTGCAGACACCAATGAATAGTGAAGCACAACATCACAGAGTAGAAAGAGTGAAGCACAAAGGAATCGAATTGATAAATTGATCAGAGAGGTAAAGTACATAAATAGATCTGAATATCTGCAATTCAAAGTTGCATTAGAAACAGGTCATTGTATTTCAGTTTAACCATTGAAGCATTAAGTCTCTTAACAGAGCAGGACTTAACCATCTTCTATAATTGAGGTATATCCTAATAGATTACCAAAAAGGTTGATTCATGATAGTAGCAGCGGTCTTACCTAAATAAAATTGCTAGTCTAAGAAGGAGGTTGATTTAAGGATGTTAGTAAGATTAGCATAAAGCCTATTGACAGTCTAAAGACTGATTCAAGGATGGTAGCGTAGATGCCAGATACTTTGTGACAACCTATGTATAAAAATCCTCTAACAAGGTTGCACTTAACTGTGTGTTTGTAACCTTTAACAGGGTTGGCTCCTAATAGGGATCACTTCAGAAGAGTGAAAATTTGGGTTATCGGTCCCAGTGGTTTTTCCCTTAACAGGGTTTCCACGTTAAAATCCTTGTGTTATGTGTGTATGGTTTATTACTTTATTTTTTTACATTTCACATATACATTTCTGGATTGATTGGTATACTCTGCATATTTACTGAGTATCGGTAAATGAGTTTTTCTACTTATCGGTAATCAAGGAGAATAAGGACAGACAAGGTAAACCAACAGACAGTAAATTGTTTCAAGTATTTCAAGGCATACATCTTGTAGGGACTTAACAATCTAAGGTGTAATAATTGGTGGATTAAAGTTTAAAGGATAAATTTTTGAGGCCACTGATTCACCCCCCCACCCCCTCTCAGTTATTACTAACGGATATTTGGTTTATTTTGTATTCAGATTTTGATTGAGGAGGATATTGTGGACTTTTATTATGGTGTAATTATGTTGTGGATAAATATCTTATATTTTTAGTAATTATATGCTAAGATGACTGTAATTGGTTAGTTAATGATTTAATTTTAATGCATTTTCATGAGATTATATATATGTTGTGATGATGTACTACAAAGTCGTGATGCATCTTGTATGTCGGTGCTAGTATGAAGTGAGACGGAGTCAAGTCACTTTATTGCGAGATCCACATGATGTCTCGTTCCCCTTGATGTAATCATGTAATGTTTGTGCTTCATCTATTTGTATAATTGAGTAGATGCACTTGATGTTTTATTTTTTACTGGACATGGACTAGGTACATTCATCTTGAGTACAGGATCAAGTGTGTACCTATATCCATGGTAGTGGCACTAGGAGATAGTTACCTTGGTCATTCATACTAAGCCAATGTTGTCTTTGTATGGGTGACATATCCATAGTATTGTTTTATTAATTAACCCTCTGATCATTATGGTGAACCCTGATTCATAATGCATTATGTGAATTAACCAGTGAGCATTTTTTTCCATTTAGGGTTCTGTAGTTGTCGCGGAAGATATTTAAATTAAATCTTGATTTACTATTTTAGGGGAATTTTAATGTTGTTCTTATTTTATATATTTCTGGCTAATTTTCCGTAGTTGAATTCCAAATGCTTGGAATTATATTTATTTAATTTTTGGGGTTTAGCCAATTAGTTTATTAAATGGTTTAATAACCTAATTTCTAAGTCACTTTTTAAAAGGTACTTATAAGAGGCAAAATAGATTTTGTCTAACTCACTTTTAACTTTTTCTATTTGAGAATTTGAAGTTTTCTCCAAAAACCTTTTGGGGGAAATTTGAATTTGTGCTCGTTGTGTTTGATCCGTTTGTCAAAATTTTGTGGGTAGTAGCTCATCAAATTCGTGTCATGATTCCTCACCTTTCTGTAAAAGCCATTTCCATTTTCACAGAATCTTTGTTATTTTATACCTTTTCTTGTTTTTTACCAACCGGTCGAGGTAGGCCTTTCTTAAGTTCATTGTTTGGCTTCATTTTTGTTCTTTCTTTCGATAGTACATTGTTTGGGGGTTGAGAACTAGTGTTCCCCTTCGTTTCTATGCTTTTCCATGACCCGGTTGGGCGGGCATGAGTAATTTAATGTTTTTATACTTTTTCAATTGTGAATTATACCTAGTTATACTGCTAAAATTTGCATGTTTGCCCAGAATATAAATTTTATTGGATTTTTGGTATTTTGGGCATGTTTTAGAAATGGAGTTTCAATTTTGTTGAATTCTGAGTAGTTTGTATTTGGAGTGTTTTTGGTGTCGCCTTGCTTTGTGTGTCACCCAGTTCTTGGTAGTGGCCTTGTTGGTGTGTTTTGAGTTGTGTTTATGGTAGCCTTTGCTACACGGAGTTGGATTTTAGAATTTGAATGGATAGAGGACTTTCCTAGTATTTTCTTATCCCAATCTGAAAGTGCTTCATCAACGTGTTTTGGTGGTTTTTTCCTTTTGGCCGATTTTGTCTATTCCCTTGTTTTCTCTTGAGGTTTCCACTCGGATGCACTTCCTGAATGAGGATTGTGGTTTCACCTTGTTTCATTCCTTTAATATGGCCCCTTTTATTTAATTATATATGTTAGTTACGTGGTGATGGTTGTGTTCATCCACGTGCACATGAGTGTGCTTATGTTGGATCTTGCAAGATCCAGACTCCTAGATATAGCCCAGTTGAGTGTTGATCATTGGGGGTTGGGTTGGGAATTGAATTTCCTTTTGGCACTCTTCATATGGCTAGCAAGGGTATGTACGGGTAGACATGTGGATTGTCTTCTCATGGTTATCCCGGCCCGGATGTGGGCAATAAGGTAATGTGTAGAAGTCTTAACAAGTGATAACCAAATAAATACATGAGTAATAGAACTCAATAAAAGGTATCAGTTTCACCTATATGGTATGTGGCCTTCCAAGGGATTAGAGTTACCATGCCATATGTCACTTGGGAGTACCATGGGCCTCTTAGGTCTTTTTCTTTCAACCCTCAATCCTAAAAGAGAAAGTAGGAATTAGACCTGGGGGTCTCCATATAATTCACAAAGTCTACATTATCAATGGGTTGAGGATAGGAAAAGACAACATTAATAAATATTTATGACCTTCTTCACTTCGAGTTCCACATACTCATGAGGAGGATGTTCCTAACAACATGAATCTGCATATAAAATAAACCTCTTGCTAAAACCCCACTATGTAGAGACAAATATGGATAGATCTCAGACTTGTAATAAATAGGCATTATAAACTCTACCAATCTTATGCAGGCTCCCACCTACATTAAGTGTGCTAAGAAATAGATAACTTGTCTTTACATAAATAAACATGAATTTAAAGGGATTTGTAATGATTTTACGTTGCTTCTTAAAATACTTCACATCCACATAGACTAGTGACTCTATCATGGGCTACAGAGTCAAACACATAACCATAATAGAATCCATATGAACAACAAATTCAACCAGTGAGTTTTCAATATGTCAATACCTTGCACTGAAAAATCTACATATATCATCATAAATTTCTACTTATGAATCCAGTTGTTGTATTCAAGTTCACAAATACTTGCTCCTAGAATTTAACCCTTCCCTTGGAAGAGACCAATGAATAGTTATTACAATACACACGATAGGTGTGAAGACAAATTTTCATATCCTTTATATTTCTTAATTGTTTGATTTTGAATACAGTCACCTAAGACCACTGATGTTTAGGCAAACAAACTTAGCTATTTCCTTGAAAGAGATCTATGCGGAGATAAAACAACTGCAAAAATATTGTAGAGATGAATTGAAGATCCTGAATACATTCAATTTAAATGATCTTAATACTCAAAAATAGAGACAAACTCTATGATGACAGTAATTAACCTACACTAATTGATCTCACTACTTATTCATAAAGAAAACTATTACAAAAACATATTACATCTGCAACCTACAATACAAAACACACTATTTACATGGATACGAAAAACAATCTTCAGAACTCCAACCGATGTCTCAATAGAGAAGTAAGAATAAGTAGAGAAGGAAAAACACCAGAATTTGTTGGATATTGCCACTTGTCCCTTTGTCTTCAATCTATTTTACCTTGTCATCTTTTTCCTCCAACTGAAAAATCTGATCCTATTTGCACAAAATATCTTCTTTGTTTTTCATTTGAAAATCTTCAAAAACCTCCCGTGAATGCTTTTAAAACATTTGGAAAAAATATTTTCCAATGTTTTTGCACAAAATTTGCAATTTAAAACATTTACCTTGCATTTTAGTTTTATTGTTTTTTCTGCAATTTCAATAATTTGTGCATTAATATTTGCCCTTGCACATTAATTCTGCACTTTACTCTTTTTTATTTACACAAACAACACCAAATTTTTCCACTTTGAACCTCCTGATTGATCCACAAGTCCACCTCTGCACGTGTGTCATCCTGCTCTGACTGGCTACACTTGACCTCTGCGAGTGCGGGACTAATTGCTAGTGGTTATATCATACACTCACGACATTTTCTACTAACCTCCACTAACTGCCATGAGTGCATGACACTGCTTGTCGCCCACTCACAGGCTTTTTATGTTATCTTGCCAAACCTCTACAACTGTGCGATGAGCTCGGTTGCTCACTCGTGCACCACATGACCTTAACCACCTAGCCTGAGCGACTGTGTGATGATCTACCTACCTGCTCTGCGACTACATGATGACTACCAGATATCATCATCTTGTGCACTTGCGAGCATTTTATCTGATCTCTCTACTTCGCCGCAAGGGCACAACTAGCCACCACTTATCACCTTCGCTTCCACGTCATTGTCACCTCACTATCACCTAGCTGTAAAACATTTTGTTGTCAAAGTGGGCATGCTTCCCAAGGCACAACCTGTGCTTGAGCACATTGCCTAGAGCCTCTGGTCTCTTTCTTCATATTACATGGTGTAGCCTTTACATTATAAACATTTGAGAATTGCATCGCCCCACCATTGTGGGAGTAAACTTTTTCAAGTTTTTAAAGTTCTGTGCATTTTGTGTCTAAAATTATGTGGCCTGCCACCAGGATTTCGCTTACCAAGGGGCCTTCCAATGGGCCTCTTAGTTCTTATTCAAACTAATCAGTGAGCACCGGCATATAAAAACACTATGAAACCCCTAATCCATTTCATATGGTATAAAGCGTTTTAAACTTTATAGTCTTTTAAAACATGCACAAACCTCTTCTTTTCTAGCAAAGACCTCCATTGTTCTGAATAGTTATAGAATTTAGTTGTACAAATTCCAAATAAATGTATCTAATTTTTTAAAATGCATCATCTTCTTTCTAGCTTGTGTATTCCTCCTTTCTAACCATGCGCATGTTGCCTTCTTCCTACTCTAGTGCAGGTCTCTATTCCTCCTCCCTTGCACAATACTTAGAAACTCCAACCTATGTAGAGTTTAAGTGCCCACGTGGCATTCCATTAACTAAATTTCTTTGATTCATTTGTAAATTCACTACGTTCCTTGTCTTTGATTTCCATCTCCTTTCCTCTGCGTAGAGTCCTCTTCAACTAAATATGCTGGTCTTTTTCAACGGGCTGCCTTTTCCTCCCTAGAAAGCCTCTCTGAGACCTGTGCAATATACTCCTTTTATTTTCTTTGGAGTGTTTAAGATTTTATGGTTTTAACATTAAGACATGCATTTTTCTCCTTGTTGCTTGCGCAGGTATCCTCTGATTTCATGAGCAACACTTTGCATTCATGTGTGGCCCGTGCAAAACACCATGCAACTTCTTCTCCAAATTCTTCACCAGCCTTGAATTGTAATTCACTTTGCCAATTTTAAACAATGTGCAACCTTTTGAGATGTTAAAAGGCTGTAAGATTTGATTTTACATCTCCCACATTGCATTGGTTTGAAAATTGTAAAACATCTCCCTCTCAAACTATAAAGCTCCTATGAAGACATTAGCAAAGGTAGTGGAGTTTATTTGTACTTCTTCCACTATGCACTGGCTTTAATATTTTAAAATATTTTAAGAAATACTCCATCATGCACTGGAATTCTAATGGAAATGCACTGGCCTTATAATGGGATTGCATAGCCATTTTTCATTTACATCATACTATAAAACACAACACCCTCTGTATCTATTTCTTGTACAAGATTTCATAAGATGACGAAGATAATTCTTTGCTAAGTCATGTCTGTGAGATCAATCTGTTGAAACCACAAGATTTCATGCAACCCTTCATGGCTTTGAGAGTTCCACATCTATATAAATCCCAAAACTCTACAAGACAAGTGCTACATCTTTGTTTGGATCACATAGATACTTGAATTCCATGATATTTGTTGATCCAACCAAATGATAAAATTTCATAAAACTATCAGGCTCCTATGGAATAAATGTGGCATGTAAATCATCCTTTTGAGCACCGACATCAACAAGATTGGATTTTAGCACATTTGACTGTTAGAAACTCCATTTTCAACCATTTCTGCACAATGTTCAAAATGCACAAACTGCCTCCAGAACTACACTAAAAAACTAACTGGATTGCATCAAGGGACTCTAACACTTGGAAAAATGATTCATTAATCTATAATGATAATGCATGTAAAAGGAATTCATCTGATTCAACTTCACATGTGAGATATAGCTGATGACATTTGGCAATTTCGATCAATTGTGCATATGCAAATGTAAAAACAACATATATTGCATTTAGATTTGTCTTTGTAAAAATAGGAAATCATCCACTGAGACTCATTCATTACTCCTAATGATAGATTTAAATATAAGAAGATTAAGAAACCAAATCCCATCTCAAAACAAAAATTTGACACAAAGTTACCATCCTTAGCAAATGACTGTTCCGTGAAATCAATTCTATTTACACTGTAAATCTGCATAAAACACCTCTAGATTCTGATTTCAAATACTTATCAGATGAGACCCTTATAATATGGAACCTTGGACATGGATTCACTTTCACATAATTAAAATGAATCTTCAATTTTATTTTCGCTATGGTCAACTCGTTAACCGAAACTGATCTACAAAGTCAACACATCAACTACTTTCTGAAAACAAAACAACAAACATGTAGAAATTGGTTTTTAAATGGGCTGAGAAAAGTGGTCATCTGGATTGATTCGAGTCTAAAAAAATTTAGGGAAGTTCAATTCCAGGTTTAAAATCTAGGAGAACTTTCAATTATTCAGGGCATTCAACTGGGTACATATTACAAGACCTCAAAGTAGGACATTTCAGAATTCTGCATTGGACACTCAGGAAACCAAAATAAAATTGCAAATAGAATGGCTTTGGAAAACCTATCATCTGACTTCAAAGGGATATGAAAATGGTTATAGAGGATCATTTTCATGCCTATGACACCTAGGATCCTCCATAATGTCATGCTTATCCATCTGGTAAAAGATAAAAATAGTCAAAGTGAGTCATTTAGGAAATTTTGAATAAGTGCAGAGTGTAGATTTGTGCAAACACCTCCAAATGGCCATCTTCAAAACATGTCAAAATTGAAATATTAGACTTGGAACCTATTATATTTTCTTAATGAAAGGTGAGGAACACATGTCCCAAGAAATTTTTCACAAAAATCATCAGGCTTCTTTTTGCATGTATTCAAAGTAAGCCTTCTCCGCGAGTTTTTAGGGGCAGTAACTTTGCAGCTTAGAGAAATTTTTACTTAGTCACTCCAAATTTCTCAAAAAATTTAGAGTACTAACAATGGTTCTATTTGGGGATGCATGCCCAATGTGGACATGAAAAGAATTTATATTCAATGGTAGAAGTAGACCACCCAAAAAATAAATCAAATTTTTCTCTTCATTTTACTCTCCTCTCTCTTCTCTAAAACTAGGAATCCTTATTGAAAACAAAATGCCACACATCTTGAAAGTAAAGCAACTGTACAAATATACAAATTATTCACAAAAGGCCCAAAGCCCCAAACTAGAATCAGCTCTTACCTCTATCATACATCTAATTTTCATCTCCATAGATCAAAGATAAGTTGAAATTGTTACTTTCTGTAGCATGATTAAAAATACTACCAAATATCCTCAACACATCAGATGAAAAATAATCGGCATCTTCACTGTCATTGGATTCTTGGAAATCACCAAAGTACTGAGAATGTTGATCATTATGTAATACAAAATTGTCACACTCTTTACCACCACTAACAAGCTAAAAAGAAAACTATTCCAGCTCCTTTACATGGCTGGAATCAAACAAATACTGAACACTATTTTGCACCGAAGGACAAGATTATTTTATAACAGCACTTTGCAAACTAGAATAGAACATCTATAAAAAAAAAATTGGCTGCACAAGATCGGAGACATCTTGCTGATCACAACTCCTATCAGCATCTTGTAAAAAAGTACTATCAATCAATGGTTCATTAATTATTTGCAATCTGATAAAACATATTCAGATTGATCACTTTCTTGAGCATCATGATGCTCATAAGAATCCATGACACTAAACTTGTCAAAATCTGAATCCATACCAATATATGAATCATCATACTCATCATATATGACATTACCAAATTCATCATATCCATATGTATTATTATTTTGTGAAGCATCCTATCCAAGTATAGGAAAAGAATCAAAACCACATGTATCATACTTCACGCCCTCACTAATATCATCATTGTCAAAATATATATCCATTGAGCATGAAATTATAGATTTTACATTAGGCGCATACCTCTAAAAATCAGCAGCCAAGAGTTCTGAAATTCTCTCACTGCTCAGTAGACATTGGACCTAATTTTCACCTTCTTTGGTCTCTTGTTCAATGCTGCAAACATTTTCCTCATTTGAAACAAGGACTAAGATTTATTTTCTCATATCGTCTTGTGCAAATGAATCACTACAACAACCAACATCTTCATCATAATCATCATTTTTTTCATACAAAACCTCTTTGAACTGAAACAATAAATCTGCATTATTATGCTGATAAGAAAGTAAATCCACAAACCTAATGGAAGCATCTACAACTATATATTCATCTTCACAATATTGTTTTTCATTGACTTCATTGTCAGCATCATAATCATTATCATCAATATAATTAGATTCAACATCACTAGAAAAATCAGATTCAACATCATCTACATAATTAGATTCATATTTTTCAATCGAATCTATCCATTTTCTAGCACGCTTAATGCCTTCTTCTCTAAGGGATGCAGACCAATGGGATGATTCAGGTACACAAAGCTCTAGAAACACATCAATACATATTGATCCTTCGAATTCAACATCCACTAGAAATTCATCAGAGGCATTACAAAACCTTTTGTAAAAAAAATACACCGATTCATCCTTCCTTTCTCCTATCAGTGTTCTTAAAAATAATATGGCTTCCTTTTGAAGGATTTTCTTTAAAAATGCATTCTCCATATTAATTTATCCAAGAACTTCCATATTATTTACAGATCTAGGAAACACATCGAGATCCATTGAACTTAGAATCTCTATTGAACAATTCATTTAGAAATACATCTCATAACAACAACATACTTCTCATTCTGATAACTGAAACTTAAACCAAGAAGTATGAAAAAATTCAAAACTATTTTCCTTTCTTTAGTGACTTCTTCACCTTATAAGTAAATTTTCTTTCACATTAAAACACGAGGATTACCTGGAAGTAAAATTGTAGTTGTTGCTCATTTCTCTTTGACTGGAAACATGGCAGATCTAGAGCCTTACTTATAGCTCTATTGGGTTCTTTTCACATAGAGTCACCACCTCCTTGCAGAGAAAAATTTTCAAATAGAAAAATCCATTTGACACATATATCTATTTATGGGTTTTCTCCAACCAAAAAAACCTCTCAATCTTCTTATAATTACTGCAAATGAAATCACTTCTAAGCTATGCTTAAACAGATCTGAAATAAACTTCAGACTCCCAATTTTTTGACTCTTTCTCTCAACCAAATTTTGTGGTTAACACAACAATGCAAGGAAACAACTCTCCTACACTTACTGATTATTTTATTGAATCTTTATTTGAATTATCCTGCAGAGTCTCCATTGATGTTAGTGTGACTTGGATGGGCTAACTTGAAACTAGATTGAAAGATTTTAAAATTGATGCACCAGAGAATCTAGGACAGATTTAAACATGATTTGTTACAACCATTCCCTAGCAAAGTCTCCATTTATGTTAGGTATTTTTATTGTAAACCTCAATCCTAAAAGAGAAAGTGGGAATTAGACTGGGGGTCTCCATCTAATTCACAAAGTCTTCATTATCAACAAGTTGAGGACAAGAAAAACCAACATTAAGAACATCCTATGATGTTCTTCACTTTGAGTTCCACATACTCAGGAGGATGTTCCTAATAACATTAATCTGCATATAAAATAAATCTCTTGCTAAAACCCCACTATGTAGACACAACTATGGATAGTTCTCAGACTTGTAAGAAATAGGCATTATAAACTCTACCAATCTTATGCAGGCTCCCACCTACATTAAGTGTGCTAAGAACTAGATAACTTGTCTTTACATAAATAAACATGAATTTAAAGGGATTTGTAATTATTTGAGGTTTGTTCTAAAAATACTTCACATCCACATAGATGAGTGCCTCTATCATGGGCTACAGAGTCAACATATAACCATAATAGAATCCATATGAACAACAAATTCAACCAGTGAGTTTTCAATATGTCAATACCTTGCAGTGAAAAATCTACTTATATCATCATAAATTTCAACTTATGAATCCAGTTCTTGTATTCAAGTTCAAAAATACGTTCTCTTATAATTTAACCCTTCCCTTGGAAGAGACTAATGAATAGGTATTAAAATAAACACAAAAGGTGTGAAGACAAATTTTCATATCCTTGATATTTCTAACTTGTATGATTCTGAATACAACCACCCAAGACCACTGATGTTGAGGCAAAGAAACTTAGCTCTTTCCTTGAAATAGATCTATGCTGAGACAAAACAACTGCAAAAAGATTACAGAGATGAATTTAAGATCCTAAATAAATTCAATTCAAATGATCTAAATGCACAAAACTGGAGACAAACTCCATGATGAAAGTAGTTAACCTGCACTAACTGAACTTACTGCTTATTCAAAAAAAGAAAAATATTACGAGAACACATTACATCTCCAACCTATAATACAAAATACACTATTTACATGGAAAGGAAAAAAAATCTTCAAAACTCCAACCCCTGTCTCAACAGAGAAGCAAGAATAAGTAGAGAAGGAAAAATACCAGCATCTATTGGATATTGTCACTTGTCCCTTTCTCTTCAATTTGTTCTACCTTGTCATCTTTTCCCTCTAGCTGAAAAATCTGATCCAATTTGCACAAAATATCTACTTTGTTTTACCTTTGAAAATATTCAAAAACCTCCCGTGAATTATTTTAAAACATTTGGAAAAAAGATGTTTTGACCAATGTTTTTGCACAAACTTTGGAATTTAAAACATTTACCTTGCATTTTAGTTTTAATGTTCTGTCTGAAATTTCAATAATCTATGCATTAATATTTTCCCTTACACATTAATTCTCCACTTTACTCTTTTTTATTTACACAGACAACATCAGATTTTGCCACTTGGCATCTCCTGATTGGTCCACAAGTCCACCTCTGCACCTATATCATCCTTCTCTGACCAGCTCCACTTGACCTCTACGAGTCCGCCACTAACTGCTAGCGGTTATATATCACACTCACGAAATTTTATGCTAACCTCCACTAATCGATGCGAGTGCGTGACACTGCTTGTTGTCCACTTCCAGGCATTTTCTGTTATCTCACCAAGCCTTTACAACTACACAACAAGCTTAGTTGCTCACTCACGCACCACATGAGCTCAACCACCTAGCCTAAGTGACTTTGCGATGAGCCACCTATCTACTTCACAACTCTGTGATGATTTCCATGTGTCATCATCTCGTGCACTCACGAGCATTTTCTCTGATCTCTCTAATCCACCACAAGTGCACGACTAGCCTCCACCTGTCACCTTCGCTGCCATGTCATCACCATCTCACTGCCACCTAACTGCAAAATTTATTGTCATCAAAGTGGGCATGCTTCCCAAGGTGCCACCTACATGCGAGGACATTTCCTAGAGCCTCTGGGTTGTTTCTTCACATTACATGGTGTAGCCTTTACCTTATAAACATCTGATAATTGCATCACGCCACCAATGTGGGATTAAATTTTTTTAAGCTTTTAAAAACTTACTAAATTGCACCAAGGGACTCTTACAATTGGAAAAATGATTCATTCATCTATAATGATAATGCATGCAAAAGGAATTCATCTAATTCAATTTCATGCATGAGATATAGTTGATCAAATTTGGCAATTTTGATCAACTATGCATACACAGATGTAAAAACAACATATATTGCATTTGGATTTGTCTTTGTGAAAATAGGAAATCATTCGCTGAGACTCATTCATTCATCCTGATGATAGATTTACATATAAGGAGTGTAAGGAACCAAATCCCATCTCAAAACAAACATTTGACACAAAGTTACCATCCTCGGCAAATGACTATTATGTGAAGTCAATTATGTTTACACTGTAAATCTGCATAAAATACCTTTAGATTCTGATTTCAAAAACTTATCAGATGAGACCCTTATAATCTACACCCTTGGAAATGGATTCAATTTCACATATGGAAAATGAATATTCAATTTTCTTGTCCTAATATTCAACTGGTCAGCCGAAACTGATATGCAAAGTAAGCACATCAACTACTTTCTGAAAACAAAACAAACATGCAGAAATTGTTTTGGAATGGGCTGAGAAACGTGGTCAAGTGGATTGATCTGAGTCTAAATTTTTTTAGGGAAGTTCACTTCGAGGTTCAGAATGTAGGGGAAATTTTAATTATTCAGGGCATTCGACTGGGTACATATTGCAAGACCTCAAAGTAGGACATTTCAAAATTCTGCATTTGACACTCAGGAAACCAAAATAAAATTGCAAATAAAATGTCTTTGGATACATGGATCTAAAAATGGTCATAGAGGTTCACTTTCATTCCTACGACACCTGGGACCCTCTATAATGTCATGCCTATCCATCCATTAAAAGATAAAAATAGTCAAAGTGAGTCATTTAGGAAATTACGAATAAGTGCAGAGTGCAGATGTGGGCAAACACCTCCAAATGGCCATCTCCAAAATATGTCAAAATTGAAATATGAGAGTTGGAACCTATTATATTTTCTTAATGAAAGGTGAGAAACACATGTCTCAAGCAGTTTTTACTCAAAAATTATCAAGCCTCTTTTTTCATGCATTCAAAGTAAGCCTTCTCCGCCAGGTTTTAGGGGCAGTAACTTTGCGCCTTAGAGAAATTTTTACTTAGCCACTCCAAATTTATCAAAAATTTGAGAGTACTAATAGGGTCATCACTTGGGATTACAAAGGGAGGGGTTTAATGTCTTATGGTAGCTAGTCTCATGTGTGAGCTAGTACAAGGACATAGTACAATGCCTCCCCAAGGAGTCGAGTTACCATACCACATATCGCTTGGGCTAGTATGAGCCACGCAATGACACTCCACTAGAGTCCCTACATAGTATCCTTAGCATATTATGAGTAGTGACCATATTTGCTACATTGAATTCATGTTCATTTTGTACCTTGATCCATGCATTGATTGTCATGTGTGTAGCCTCTTGCTTGGGTGTGTTTTATGTTATTGTGGTCGGGTCATTATCTCCTTTGAACATAGTGGGGTGGGCCTATAGGTACAACATGGTTGGGTGGCTTTTCTCACCTATACCACTGCTGGGGATTAGTTTATAGAGGCAATCTTCTTCCTGATGGAGATTTGGGGCATGTTTCTCACTTATTCATTATGTTCTTTCAGTAACTTGTAGTAGATATCTTGTATTCATGTTTATAAAATGGTGGTAGATTATCTAGATGCTCTCCTACTATTATGTTGTGTTTATGCCTTTGGTGTAGTCGAGTGTCTATCACATTGGCACACATGTATGTGGTACTCCCTGGTGTTGAGCTATCTTGTATTTCATGTTGAACCTTAGTTTCGTCAAGCCTATCAAGTCTTGTGACTGAGGGGACTGTTCGTTGCAAGTTTTGGCAACAATTGTCACCAACTTTTGAGTTACACTCAATATAAGTGGATGGAAACAAAAATGTGGATGTCCTAAGATTTATTTAGGTCCATTATGTCATAGATCTTTTCAAGACCTTTTTGATGCATTTTGAATGGAGTCAATCATACTCTGTATGCAAAAGTTATGACTTCCAGAACAAACTCTAGATAAAGACTAGTGAATTGTCGTATGACAAAGTATGGTTTGTTGTATGGGCAGGGGTGTATTTTTGTTTCATTCCTATTATTTTTTCGCAAGGAAAGTTTTTTTTTGTATGAGAAAAGTTCTTTTTCATACGAGTCTCTGTTGTCTTTTCTTCCCCATTTTATCATTTCACAGACATAGGGCCTTTCTGTCCTCAACTGGAGGATGTGAGATAGTTTTCTGGATACCCTTTTTGATTTTATACTTTCCCAAATCAAAATAGTTGAATTATCAGATTTTTTTAGTGTAAGTGAATGTAATCCATGGACGTCCTTGCAATTTAATTTGGTAAATGAGCTTGTATGATTTAACCATGGTAGGAAGTGTACTTTGGGCTTAAAAAGAATCATTGTGGAATAACGTAGTAATTGGATGAACCTTGTATGTTAATCATGTATTTGGTAATGTATGTTGGTGTTGGTTCTTTCTTGGGAGTTCTTGATGTTATGTTATACTTTTTCTTTGCACTATGTTATGCATTATGTATTTGCTTTAAAAAAAATATCGTTACCTTAGTATTGGTTTTATCCTTGTTTTCCAAGGATTCTTGTGTGGGGAATTACATCTCATATCAGAGCCCATGTTATACCACTGGGATCTTTGTATTATGCTACCATTGTGATGGTTTTAATTTTGAAGTGAGTATATATGTTGAAACTTGATTTTATATTATGGTGTTTCTTGTGGTATATTTTGGTATCATCTCGTGGTTCTCACCCTTTTCTTGTCTATAGGCCATGACCAAAGGAATGTCAGTCAGAATGACCAAGAGGAAGAACATCATGAGGAAGAGCATCATGAATAGTAACATAGGGAGGAGGAAAAATAGGGAGAGAACCAAGGTGGTGTGGAGGTATTTGTGCCTTTACTTCATGAACTCATTGCTCGGTAGGGACCTAGAGTTGATGGGTCACAACATGAGGGATCTTGGCATGGAGGTTCACAAGGGGATATTCCCATATGTCTTAGTAGGGAGTAGGATGAGAGATCATGAGTGTTCTTGTATGCCTCCCAGTGGTAGAGGAGCTCATAGGAGAGATAGAGATGTAGGTGAGGTGGAAACCATCCATGTGGACATGATGAGATACCTTTTGTGGTCTCAAACACCACTATTTTTTGGTAAGGGAAGAGGTAGTAAGGTTGAGACATGGTTTTTAGACATTAGACATTTCTTTTCTATGTACCCTTATGCGAGAAACCTTAGAGCCCATTCTACGGTCACACATTTGAGAGATCATGCTTCCACTTGGTGTCATATAGAGGAGCAGAAGCTCTAGATTTTTCTTGTAGATCTCACCTGGGATATATTTGAGGAATGGTTCAAGCAGAGGTTTCTATCTACTCAGTATAGAGAGACTCGTGCAGATGGGTTTCATGAGAACAATTAGGGTACCATGTTAGTGGACTAGTATGATTAGAGGTTATTTGAGATGAGGTAGTATTCCAGCTATAATCATGACGAGGTCCTCTTGACTGAGCATTTTGTTTGGGGCCTTAATTTAGATGTCCAGAGAGTATTGGTGTGGATGATGCAATGTGTTTCATATTAGAAGATTTTAGTGCTTTCTACCAATAGTATGGGATCCAAATCTCTTACTCATCCCCATATCATGCATAAGGGAATGGCTAGGCTGAATCTAGTAATAAAATTTTGATCGAAAGATACTTAAAAGGATGTTGGACAAGAACAAAAAAGATTGGGATTCAAAATTGTAGTTAGCACTGTGGGCTGATAGAGTAACAATCAAGAAAGCTATTGGTTGTGCATCTTTTGATTTTATGTATGGTATTCATGCTAGGTTGCCTCAAAACAATCTACTGCAGATGTACAAGTTTGTCCAAGAGTATGATGAAGAGATGGATGATAATATGAGAATCAGGATGGATGATTTGATACAACTAGATGGATCAAGGAGGGATGCACATGAAAAGAATGTTAAGTTGCAGTTGCAGTTGCAATATAATAATTTGTTTGATAAAAGAACGACTGTCACAAGTTTTGAAATTGATGACCGGGTCCTAATGTGGAATGCTAGACTTGAAGACAAAGGAAAACATGGTAAGTTTGATTCTATTTGGCTTGGACCATATGTTATTGACAGTAAATGGTGTTCAAATTCTTATATTCTTAAGGACTTGGTTGGAAATGTTTTGGAATTGCTTGTTCATAGACAATTCTTGAAAGTTTACTTCTCTTGAAGTCTCAAATCCATGAACACTAGTTGTAAATAGGTCTGTGTAGTTTTAGGGTGTGTGTTTTAGGTTAGGTTTCCCTTCCATTTTTTGGGTGTTCTGCTTATCCCTGAGATTCTTGATCCTTGCTATGCCTGCACAAGACATACATCCCCAACTAGAGCAACTGTTAGGACTGTTAAAGAAATTAGGGCTTCCATGGCAGACTTTCAAATGTTGAAAAGTTCTTTCTATCTTATTCTCGCATGAAATGGTTGCAGAGGGGTGTTTTGGTGGTGTTTTGTTCCCTTTTGGTCACCTATGTGTAGGAAAATCAATCAGATTGGTCTTTGTGTCTTCGCTGGTTTATTTTTTGTTTTAAGTACCTCAGGTCATATATCTAATACTGGTTGTGTGGTGAAGTAACTTAATGTTTTTTATACCCAAGCCATCAATAGGTCAAGTGTCGAAAGGAATGCGCCTTTTGGCTGATGGTTTGTAAAGTGTTGCATTTAGTGATGGATAGGGTAGATAATTTTGTGGGCCCACTCTCAAATGACAAGTTCCATGAGGTGACAAGTGGAGGTAGGGTGTGATGGTGCAATCTGAGTCACAACAGGTCCAGTCATATCATGCAATGGTGTGGGTGTGACATGTGGAAGGTTTGATAGGTGGTAGGCTAGGTTGGATGTACATGCGACAGAGGTCCCAACGAGTAAGGTGGTGCCATGTGGAACAGTTGGCAAGATGGTTAGGTGGGACCAAAAAGATAGATCAAGTAAGATGGCGATGTGTGGTGGTGAATGGAAAAGGATCGAGATCCAACAGTGATTCACTACCCCATAAAGGAAAAATGCAAGGAAGATAAGCATCACGCGGTGGTGAAAAGCTTGACGTGTTTCCAAGTTGGCAGTAAAGGGTGTGGAGCCTCCATAGGAAAAGAAAGACAAGTGGTTATGAGGCCCAGTTGGATGTTTCCACATGGATGTCAATGGATTTTGACCAGGCAAGGATAAATTTTCTTTTTACTTGGTACCCATATTACATAAATTTCATCTATGCTCATGTTTTAAAGTTACGAAAAGATCTTAATCTCAACCGTTGATGTGTTTGGTTCCAGAGGAGTTAGCCATTGTAATGATATTTTAAAATTGTAAATGTCTCTATGCATTTTTTCATGGTGGTGTGTTATCAGACTTGCAAGTTAGTGTCTCGAGGTCTTCTTGGCCCATGTCTGTCTTAATGGTGTCATTTGTGTGTCTAGGGATGTTCTCTCTGGGTCTAGACACATTTACTGTAGCATGGCTGTGTTATGGATCTCTGGTTTACTTTCTATTTTGGGATGTTTTCTTCCATGCTATGAGTGTTCTGCATTGATGAGATTGGATCTTTTCTTGTAACTTGTCAAGTGCTTTGTTAGGACAGATCTTTTAGTGATCTTTTGGAGAAAGATCAAATCGCGAGATAGGATTGCATTAATTTCTTGGAAGGATAGTTGTTGACAACCTTCTCCTAGGGTTTCCTCCTACTTAAGGCTTTCCTTTCTCTTTCTAGGGGTTCCATGATTTTTGACCCTAAGTGTTGGCTCAGATGTTTGAGTTCCAAGAATATACCAGATTGGTATCAGACTGTAGTTCATGATAAGATAGATACTTCTTGATGTTTTGCAAGATATTGAATACTGTAGTTATTCAATCATATTATTATAGATTTGGACTCATTATACTTAATACAATTGTCTCATTTTCAAGTCTCTCCTTGGATTTCATTGTATGATTTTTGGATTTTCTAGTAAAATACATAGAGTTATCTGTGTGTATGTTCCATTCCATAGTTTTGATTTAAGATCAGATTAAGCATACTTTGGCTGAAACATAGATTCATTTGATGTATATGCAAAGGGATCTTATAAGAAAGTGTATGATCTGAGATACTTGTGTTTATGGATATGATCCCTTGCCAATAGGTTGTCTTCTATTTCCGTACTTGGATTGAAGAAGTTTCCCAATGGATAAGACATTGATCAAAAGATTTCATATCCTTTGTTGATACATGTCTGATAGAGTTTGGCTAATTTCTGCAAATTTACATCAAAACCATTTCTAATTTGTTTCATATCCTATGGTTTTTGGTTGTATTTCCTACATGGTAATAGAGAGCTAATGAGTTCCTGGTTAGTATTTAGAACTTTCTTACCATCATCTATTTTTATAATTCAGAGTGATAGGGAGTTGTAAATAGTTTTATGTTTTCTGGATTAGGTGTACCCTCCTTGGTTTTGCAGAGCCAGAAGTGTAGAGGGAATTATTGTACCTATAGTTGGTCCAATTTCCTTTTATAGCTTCAATAATTGGATCTAACTACTCCTAACATCCATCTCAAGGCATATTGGTGGCTTTACATAGCATAAACATTTTCAAACACCAAAAAAATGGTGACTCTGCTAGGGATAGAGTGTAGTATAGTGTCCTAACTGACTAGTAAGTTGACCATTGGAAGTATAGAGTTACATTTTGTTATCCTTTGTCTCGTGAGTGTTTTTTTCCATTTTCATTCTGGTAAGTGTTGTATTTTCCCAACTTTTTGGGTGGCGACTCTGAGTTTTCTCTATAGCAGTGTTGATTAACATATTTCAATTTATATACACTTTCTTGATATAAATCATGGGAACACTAGATATTGGGTGAAGAGACATCCTGAAGATAATATCGAGGATGAGTTTCCAACTACCTCTAATGATAGTCATCCAAGGAAAGGAAAGAATAATAGAATTGTCCCTCAAAATGAAAGACAAGTGGAGAACACAAGAATAGAAGAACCAATGTAGCTTAGTCATGAAGGCAATGCATCAGAGTATGAAGAAGCTTCTAATTTTTGATTGAGTGCTTATGAATATTATCACTCTCCTAGTGACAAGGAAATTATAGAATTTTATACTACTCTCCCTGATTCTGATAGTGTAGAAGAAGAGATTTCTGAATTGGATAGGAGAATCCATGAGCAAATTGCCATAGGACAAAGAAGAGAAAAAGAAAAAGAAGATAAGATCAGACATGAAAAAATTTTGCTTGAGAAAAATAAATGGAAATTGCTGAGGCTGGAAGCAATGAACCAATTTAATGAACCTGAACAAGCTGAAGAGGAACCTGTCATTCAACTAGTTCTTACTACCCAGGAACCAAGAAGTAAGATCAGATTTCCATTAGATCGGATTCCCAAGTTTGATACTGATCTAGAAAGGGCTATAATGGAGAAAGAAATCATAGCTAAAGAGCTTGAAAAGGCTGAGTTGGAGGCTGCTACTTTATAAATGAAAAAGAAGATGGATTTTCTCAGGTAGACTTCTAGGTCTATTGGTGTTGAGGCAGCTACAACATCACATGCCAAGGCATCTTCTTCTCAACGTGATAACCCTTTTCCAAGGAGACCAACTCATGCAGAAAGGTACAAACAATTCTCTTTCATTGATGTTCCTGTTTATCCAAATGTAGTTCCAAATGAAATCAGAGATAAACTTCCCATGTTTGTTGGGAATAATGTTATTACTTGTGAGGAACATTTGAACAATTTTATTGATATGATGGATGACTATGAGATCATGCATGAGGATTTAATAATGAAACAATTTTTTTAATCTCTAGTTGAAGATGCTAGGGACTGGTTTAGGGGTTTGTCTTTTAGTTCTATAGGATCTATGGATGACTTAGAGATTTTTTTTAAGGAACACTATGGCTATAAGAAAAATGAAGGTTTTATGCTAAAGGAGTTCAATAACATCAAGAAACATCAGAATGAGGATATTGATGAATTTAATACAAGATTTCAAAAATCCATGCATAAATTGTTCCAAGGTTTAAGGCTTGATGATAAGGTTTGTCTTGCCACCTATTTGAATTCTTTTGATTAAAAAATGGGTTATCTCCTTAGAGATAATAATTCTAGAACTCTTAGAGATGCATATAAAACAACAGTGAATATTGAGACAAATAGGAGAGTGTCAGGAAAGTTGGGTAGAAGAGAAGATTGGTTGCCTACTAGGAAAGAATCAGATAGGCCTTATGCTGCTAAGCCTAAAGATGAAGTAAATATGAAACAGATTCTAAGTGCCATTAAAGATTTGAATCCTGCAAATAACAATATTGTTAGGGTTCCAAATAATGATAGTAGGTCTATCACCAATAGTTTTAATAGGTGGCCAAGGATGTAAAATCATCCTTATACTACCCAATGGAAATATGGGAAGCCTATATTCCCACAAAGGAATGGAAAGCCTAATGGTAACACTCCCAATCCTCTACAAAGAAACTTTGTCAATACATGTGATGATGTCTCATGGTGCATGGCTTGTCATTCCCCACACAGCCCTAATTATTGTGCAATTTCTTTGAACATATCTACAAGTAAGGCACAACAAGAAAGAGAAGAAGAGGATGAACTATATGATGATAGTGGTTGTACAATGAATTCTTTACTTTTGAGGATTGAAGAATAATCTGATGAGGAAAGTGGAGGTAAATACTTGTTTTCACCTGATGAAGAAGAAGAAAGAATTGATGACATAGGGTGTAATGCTATAGGGGGTAATGAACCTTTTGTAGTAAGAAGACCCTCATATGAAGAAATTGCACAAATTACTGTAGAAATGGTTTCTCAAGCAAGGAGTAACTACAATTTGAGAAGAAAAATAGTTAGAAATGTTGATGGCAGTCCCTTTGGTATTTGTATTGGATAGGCAGGAGAAAATACTAAGCAAGGAATAGGAAAAGAAAATCATGTTGAAGGTATCAAGAGAACAAAGGTCAGGAAGGGAGATAAGCTTGATAATCCAATTGTTATCCACAAGGTAAAAGTAAAGACACAAAAAACAAGTTCTCCATATATTCATGAGGATAGAAGCAAGATTGAGCTAGGCCTTACTACTTAGGTTGAAAATGGGAATGTTGTTACTTTGATGCAAGGAAATTCTGATTTGAAATATACTCTAGTTGATATAGGGCAGTTGCTATCACAAATCATAGTAAAGGTTTCACGTACTCTTGGAGATGATGAGGATTGAGAAACACAATAAAAAAACTTTAACATGGGTGAGCAACATCTCTTCTACCAGAATGCAGTAGCAGGAAGAAGTGGAGAAAATGGGAAAATCAAAGGATAAATGTGATAAAAAAGTGAAAAAATCAATGGTGATTGTCTCAAAGATCCCTCAATTTTTCTTTAGTATAAATCATGTGAGCACTCCTTTAAGATTTGTAGATCCATTCTTCTTGACCCTAGTCATAAACGGTAAGAGGCTAAAGAATTGTATGATAGACTTTGGGGCATCAAATACTATCATGCCAGCATAAAGCATGAAGTCATTAGGACTGTAGGGTGATTCTCCTCATGGGAGATGTCAAGAATTGGACTCTAGAGAAGTACCTATCATAGGTACCATTAAGGCTTTTCCTTATAGAATTTCTGCATGCCCTGAGAAGATGCTAACCATTAGTGTTTTAGTAGTGGACATCCCTCCTCAGTATGGAATGATCTTATCAAGGAAGTGGAGTGCCTCAATGGGAGGGAGTATTCAATGTGATATTTCATTTGCAACCTTTGATATCACTGGTGAGAGTGTCAAGGTATCTAGAGAAACAATAACTCCTCACGTGATTGAGGAAATTAATGATAATAATATGAATTGTTTCTTGGATACTCACATTGGGTCTTTCCAAGTCCAAGATGGGAAGGTTAGGGTAGAAAATTAGCATGTGTTATTCACTAAATAAAAATATAATACAGAAGACAAAAATGACTTGTGGACAATGTATTTTTATGGTGCAAGCTCAAAGGACCGAGCAGGGGTGGGAGTTCTATTAATAACTCCTAGTGGAAAGACAAGTTATCATTACCCTTGTTGTTTACATGTACTAATAATATTGCAGAGTATGAGGCCTTGTTGATTGGACTAAGATTGGCTTCAAGAAAAAACATAAAGAATCTCAAGGTAATTGGAGACTTTGAATTAGTGATCTCTCAAATAAGATCTAAATATGCTTCCAAAAATCAGAGATTAAGGCAGTATAGGAATGTTGTATGGGATGGAATAGATAATTTTGATGCTTTTGGTATTGAATGGATGGATAGGAGTTAGAAAAAATGGTAGAATTGTTGGCTAATATTTCTTTATGGCCACAAGATGTTACCTTTGTAGGAATTTCTAAGATTGAAGTTCAATCCAGGCCTTCTATCCCAGACAATATTGAAAGTTGGAAAGTTTTTGAAGATGATTTAGATATTTTGAGATATTTTTATTGTGAATCAGAGTTTGGAAACAAATAAATGGATTTTAGTGGGTATGTAGAGACTATGGGTGGTAAGGATACTATTTTTGGAAAAGAGGTCCTGCAACTGAAGTCAAACAGAGTTGCCAAAAGATTGGTTGTGCTTGAGAAATATTTTGACAATAAGGACAAGCCCTATTCTACAAGGATTGTGAACAAGCCTAAGAACTTGGAGGAAGTGAATTTTGGGATAGATGAAGCTCCTAAGAATGTATACATTGGTAAAACTTTGTCCTTTAAACTCAAATATTTATTCGTTAACCTTCTTAATAAATATAAACATGTCTTTGTACTGTCTTATGAGGACTTAAAGGCATACATAGAGGATCTTTTCCAACATGAGATTCCTTTAAAAGAAGGCTCAAATCCTTTTAGATAGAAATTAAGACCTATTAATCCCACCCTAGCACCCAAAATTCAAGAAGAATTGAAGAAGATGAGGGATGCTGGAATAATCAAAACACTAAGACATTCAACATGGGTATCAAATTTGGTACTAGTAAGAAAGAAAATTGGTGATATTAGACTTTGTGGAGATTTCAGGAATTTGAACATCAATTCATTAAAGGATAAGTATGGGTTGCCTAACATGGAAGCTATGTTATAGGGAGTCACTGGATTAGAATTGATGTCTATGTTGGATGGAATTTCAGGGTACAATCAGGTCATGGTCAAGGAATCAAAGCAGTTCAAGACTACATTCACCACACCATGGGGCACTTATGTGTATGTCTGAATGCCCTTTGGTTTGACAAATTCTGGAGAAACATTTCAAAGAGCCATGGATGTGGAATTTGTAGATTTTATAAATTATTTTCAAGCAGTATACCAAGACAACCTTACTGCCTATTCAGAAAAAGAGGAACAACATTGTGGTCATCTTGAGAAACTCATTGTAAGAGCATTGGAATATGGGGTTTCTTTTAACCCAAAGAAGTGTGTTTTGGGGTGACAAAGGGAAATATTTTGGGGCATATTATGTCTAGGGATGGAGTAAGAATTTACCCTAAAAGGATAGATGCAATTGACAAGATCCATCAGCCTAAGAATGTCAAGGGAATTCAATCCTTCTTTGGATAGGTAAATTTATTGAGGAGACTTATTACTAACTTTGCTGAAACCAGTATTCCAATCTCAAGGATGATGAAGAAAGGAGCTAAGGTAGAGTAGAATCAAGAAGCATGCAAGGATTTTTTAGGTATCAAATAGGCTATCAAGGATGCTCCAGTCCTAAGAACACTGGATTATGGTAAGCCTTTGCAAATCTTCTCATTTGCTTCATATAATACCACAAAAGAATTCAGAGGGCTTTGAGAAGCCCA
The DNA here is from genome assembly GCA_018584345.1 of Thuja plicata. NCBI lineage: Eukaryota > Viridiplantae > Streptophyta > Pinopsida > Cupressales > Cupressaceae > Thuja > Thuja plicata. The sequence goes on from MU224552.1 coordinate 4,535,330, forward strand.
TTTCCTTTTTCATTAAGTCCTTCCAAGAAGCATAACTTAAATATGATATCATGGAAAAAACAAGCTTATGCTTTAGTCAAATCTATCAAATCTTTTAGGTGTTATTTGGTAGGAGCAGTTGTGATTTCTTATGTGCCTAGTGCTACTGTGAAAGATATTTTAGTCCAACATGAAGTGTCAGGAAGGATATGTAGATGGATAAAAAAGATCCAAGAATTTAACATTGATATCCATATTACAAAGTTGATAAGAGGTATGGGACTTGCAAAGCTCATGACCCAAATATATTTGAGGAGGACCAAAAGCCCTACATTTGTGACATGGATTGTTTTGATTGGTATAAGGATAGTGTTAGATATCTACTAAAAATGGTGTTACCCCATGATATGGATGAAAATAGGAAAAGAAAATTCAAGTTGTAGGTTGTTAAGAATACAATAATTCAAGTAAAATTATGGCAGAGAATAAATGATGAAGTATTGCAAAAATGTGTGGACTTTGACAAATCCAAAAGCTTGATGCAATAAATGCATAATGGTTCATGTGGAGGCCATTACATGGCTAATACTACTGCACACAATATTCTTAGATATGGTTTTTGGTGGCCAACTATCTTCAAGGATGCCCACAGTTATGTTAAGAAATGTGATGTCTGCCAAAGATTTGCAGGTAAGCTCAAGTTTGGGGGAACTTTACCTTTGAATATTGTTGTAGTGGAACCACCTTTTCAGAAATGGGGAATGGACTTCATGTTGGAATAATGGAATGGTCTATACTAAGAGGGGAGAGGTGAATCAATACCCTTAAAACTTCTATCAATTAATCCTTAATGCTTTAGTAATCAATTCCTTTCATTACCGACCATAGATGTTATTCTATATTATATATGTAATATAAAATCATAAAATTAATTTGCATGTAAAAATTCATAGAAACATTCATGAAATGTAAGTACACATGACATAAGAATTGGTAACACAGAAAACCCTTGTTAGAAGGTAAAAACCACAGTGGGGATGAAACCCACAAAGCTTCACTATCTATAGAATGGAAGGTGACAGTTAAGGCTGCAAGTTTGATCACTTCTGATGATCGTACCCTGCTTGGAGTAATATTTTAGCCTGGTTAGGTCTACTCGGTTAAGATATTTAGAAACACTGTGTGTGCACTCAGTTAAGAGATTTACATAAGGATTTTTAAATCCACCTTCTTAAATGATTTCTTCTATTTGATATACTTGTTAGAATGTAGTAAAAAATAATTATTGACTTGATTATATGCAATCTTGAATTGCTAAGTACAGATCCTTTAAGTCCACAATATAATGTATCACCTATAGTGATTGATTAATACCTATGTTCTGCTCGGTAGCCTTGAATCTTGTTCTTCATAAATTATTTCATCTTTTGTTGTCCTTCATAAAACTCTATATCTAATCCATAGATGTATATTGTGGCTATAATAATTATCACACACAATTGTTCTGATTGATTACACATCTATTTATACAATATATTAACATCTCTAGGTTTCACACTTTACAATGAAAACTCTATGATCAAAGGTTTACAACTTGACCTTGATCTCCTAGTTTGCATGTTTACAATACGTTAGATTGATTAAAATAATTATATGTTCTTTACTTGTCCCTCAAGAAATGGTTTTAAAGATAAGCATTAAAGATAAATATAAAACTCAAGTGTTTTATCTGACGTATAACTCATATCCACATTTCTTGAAATTAAAGTTGTCTCTCGGTAGACTAGTTCTCAGGTTTCTCTATAGTATTTCATCGATGATGTCTCATTAGACATTATGATTCTTAGTTTTCTCTGTAGACTGACTCTCATTGTTCACTATGAACTTGTCTGTCGGTGAAGACTGGTTTCAGTGTTCTCTTGCACTTAACATATTTGGTGACCTCTGTGAACTATTGTGTCAGGTTGCACTATAAACCTGTCTTCCGGTGATCATGTTACTGATGGTTCAAAAAATATTTCCTATGTATACTACTAAAAAAATGATCATTAATCTCCCCCTTTGACATTAGTATCAAAAATGGATATGTGCAAAACTAAAATATTTAGTATATACACCATGTATTTTACCTTGTCAATATGACTCCCCCTATTTGCATGCCTTGGTACAGTATATGTACATGTATATACACTTGCCTTTATACATATATTTCCCCCTTTCATTATTTCACCCTTTCACCTTATCACACCAAATCATTTCCCCTTTTATCATATCAATTCCCCCTTTTTATAATAATAACAAAGGTGTAACACTTACAATTTGTCAAAAGTGTGGGAATGGGATTTTTGAATTTCCTCTATTTTATTTTCCCATTGTTCATTGAGGCACTCAATGGACATGATTTCCAAGGTAATTCTTGCATTCATATCATATATTCTTTCTGTTATAGACATTTCCCAGGTGGCAATCAGTGTTCTTGCCGAAGTCATATGTTGTTGCAGCAATGTGAGATTTGGTAGTAGTAGAGCCTGGATCTCAGTTACCTCATCTCTAATTTTGGATTATGCCTCTTGAATCTTAAGTCTCAAACTTTTTTTTTCCATAATCTTGTCATAATGAAAATTGAATTCATTGTCAATGGTTGTGAGACCTTGTGCACTAGCATTAAGATTTACATCTATATTTGCAATCTTTTCACTACTCTCCTTAATGATTTTCTCTATGGTGCATAACTTTCGAAGTAAGGTTATAACTTCTGAAATAATTTGTTCCAATGTATTGAGTAGTTCACATAGATTTACCTTGTTTTCTGCCACTTATTGGCTGATTTTCTCTATTATCTTGTATTGGTACTTCTTCTCTGCACGTTCTTCTATCACCTTCTCTACATCTACATTCTGTGATGTGATGGCATCGGTAATAACTGCTAATTAATCAATAATAGGTGTATTTTGATCAATGTTAGTATTAGGTACAATCTGTAATAGTATTTCTTTTGTAGTTTCTAGTTCATGTGTGTCCTTGTGCTCCTTTTTGAGCTTATCTTGTATGGCTTTCCTTTTACAAAGTTTTGCATACTTTTTAAGTGACTCTAGATCCAATCTTCTTGGATCACAATTAGGTATTTCTATTATCTCATCCAAGGTGACTGTATTTTTATTCTTCTTTGAAATTGTGGTTGAGGCAGTTGTATGTAGTATCATAGAAAGATCCTTTTCTTGGTCTGATATACTTGGTGAAGGCTTTGGGGGTGTTGTGCCTTTTACTTGTTGCTTGATATTTACATGTTCATTGGTAGTGGATATCTTCATATCAACCTTAGTTTTATCTGTAGCTTCCCCTTTGGTATCTTTTGGAGTGGCATCACATTTTTCTTCACTTGCATCTTTCTGCTCTCAATTTGTTACTTTTTCTTCATCATTTTTGCTTTTCTTCTCCTCTTCACTCTTATCCTCGATATGCTTGCATCATGGTCAGTTTACTTATCCTTTTCTGAGATGATATTGATAGCTTGTATCAATAATAGTATTTGTCCTGGTATATTAACCTGTGCAACATCTGTTGTTGTGTCATGTTTGTTTGCTTTCTCAGTGGTAACAGTGACATCTTCATGTTTCTTTACCTCATTAGTAGGATCACTTCCAGTGATATCTATGATAGTTGCATACTTTATTGTTTCATCATTTGTATCCCTTAATGATTGTAGAATTTGAGGTATGTCATCCATTGACTTACTTGCCCAAGTCTTTAATTAAATTGGATTGACATCCCAATGTCATTTATTAAGATGTGTTCAGGGCTTAGTGTAGCCTCTTTCTCTTAATTGTGAGGGGTGTCACTAATATCTAATACCTTCTTGGAGCTTGTATCATCCTTAGGTCTATTGAGTATTCCTCTCCAAGTATCATCACTTTCTTTGTCAATCTCTATTAATTTTCCTTCTAGTCCTTTGTAGGCTCTCAATTTTGCTGAGAACTGAATGCTTATTCATCATTTCATCTATTTCTTCCATCTTTGGCTCAGGTGACACAATTGAAACTAAGGATCTTTCCCTTATTTGTCTTTCACTATTCAGTGCATATGCCCAACTCATTGAAAACCTGTCTTGAAGTTCTTGTGGCATCACCTTATCAAACTATATAGGTAAATATTTGAATACACACATTGTCTTGATGATGGCTTCTTCTATCTTATTCTAATCCTCAGGTTTTAGAGTTATCCATTGTCTAATCTTAGGATCTGATATCCTACCTGACCTGATTAATGATGCAGAAATCTCATCAATTGTGGTAGGATATTTGTTCTTTTAAGGCTATTCATCTTGCTTAATGTCTTATGTATCTTCCTTGCTTTGGATTAATCTACTTCTTCTCTTTGGTTCTGATGTTTTCCCAGTTTGAGGCTTTCTCTTACAAGTTCTTACTATTCCTTTCTTTACCTGTGATGAGCTTGCATCTTTTATTATTTGACTCCTTGTTCTTGATGTAGCAATTTTCCTTGGTTTCTTTGGGGGTGGTTCATTAGACTCTGTTGATTCGGAGTCACTCAATTGTTCATCTTCACCTATGGGTGAATATCCCTCAGTGGCTTCTTGTTGTTTTATTTCTTCGTCGTTTACCAATAGCTTCTTTTCAAGTGTTTTCGCCATTTTGGTCTTCTTTCTATCTATCATTTTAAAAACTAAGCTTGTTTTGATTTTGGCCTTAGCTTCTTCATAGGTTCCAAATCTTGGTAATGAATTTTCCAGTGGTTCATTCAATAATGCTTTAATACTATTTATGTTCTGATCTATGTTTATCTCATATTCAAGTGGTGCTAACCATGTTGTCCTTGGTACATCTAGTTTGATCAAAGTTGTATCGGTGTCCACCATGATACAAATATGATCTTTATATTGATCCACCAGTTATACTGGTATCCTCATATTTTTTTGTATTTTTTCCTTAAAAGTAGTGAAGTATGCATCCATGAATGATGTAAATTTGTCCCCTAGTGACTTAATAAATTCACTAATTTGAATTGTCACTGGTCGGGTAGTGTCCCAATTGACATTACTGACATAGGGGAAAAATTATTGAAAGTAGAAGAATATACACATGAGGAGTGAACTAGACTTACATGAATTAGATTTTGATGATATAATGGTACTCATGTTCTCCTATATTTTATTTAGTAGAAGCTCAGATAGATCTAGTTGTAGACCCTTCTTCACAATCTTGTGAGTAGTGTCAACTACTCCGCATACAATACTATTCAGTCTGCTGGCTTGGAATACCTTGTATCCCAACACATATGCACTAAATCTCAGTTCTATATCGGTGATGGAATTTACCTTAAATCCTCTACCATCACATACTACACCTATCATATTTTCTATGTCGAGGTGAGGAGGATGTTTGAGTACTTTTTCCTTGTTAGTTACTGGATAACTCGTCAGTACATGGTGCAGGAGCACACCTAGGCTAACCTCCATAGTATTTTTGTTTTGGCTTGTACTTTACATTTTCCAAGTTAGGTAGTGTGGTTATTTTAGACCTTAGAAGGTGATTGCATTGTGGACTAGGTGAGTTAGTCATTAGGACTAAGGTCACCAAAATAGTCATTGTTAGTAGCTTTTTAAATTTCTTAGGCTTATAAGCTTAGTGGTGGATTTGAGCTATGAATGTGTCTTAAACACATAAATGTTGTAATAGAGATTCTTAGAGGCCATTAATGCACTTGGTTCCTTGAAATATAGAGGTTAGAGATCCTAGGAATTAGGAAGTTGGCATAATGGCAAAGATGCCAAAAGTTGTTACAATGTTGTCATCACAACATTTGTAATAATTGCAAATGTTGCATGCAACTCGGTTACTTAGGATCCCCCTAGAAGATGGGAGTGGGAGATCGACTAACAGGCCCAAGAAACATGAAATATGGCATCTAATGTATGGAGAGGCTTGAATCTAAAAAGAAGAATTGATTGTAACACGTTTTGATGAGTGAATATAGCTCTGCAACTCTGATATTGTGAAGAACCCGAGCTTTTCAGTGTGACAGTGCTATCATATGGATTGAATTATTTGACTTAGTGATTTATTTGTGTTCATAAGATAGATCTAAACCTTTTCCATTCAGTAAGAAATTTTATTTGAGTTAGTTTAAGGTCTTAAATAAATTATTTTCAGTTTAGAGAGTTCACTGGTCCTGTCCTGACCAGTTTGTCATTTCATGGCTCCCCCATGAAATCTAACCATGGGATCTTCCTAATGCTAGGTGGATGTGTTAGGGGAGTCATTGGTCTATATATATTTAGAGTTAGGATTCATGAAGAGTCGAGTTTCTATTTTTAGTACCAATCCCTAGGCGAGTTGATAGTGCCCAGTTAGAGGTTTGGAAGGTGAAGAATTGAGCATTTCATGCAGGGAAGGAAAGTATAGTATGGGGAAAGTGTAGTACTAGGTGTGATATGATCAAATCATGCCCTTTTAAGATATTTTTGAACTCACCAATCCATTTAGTCGAGCTTTGAGCAAGAAATCAGTGAGGTCCTACTAATTAGGCCTTATAGCCCTATTAGTCCTAGATAATAGGAACCCTATGTATGGAGGACCTAGAAGACTAAAACTTTCAAAATACTTTGTAAAATATAAAAGGATATTTGAATGTGGGATTATTTTTTCATGTTCTTTGGAAATTTTTGGAAAGAATAGGGAAAAGTTCTCTGTAAAAGGCTATAAGGAAATAGGCCTAATTGGGCTTCTTAGGGTCTAAAACGTGAACTCGACTAAAAGGGGCTAGAAGATCTTTCTAAATGGAGTCAAATTGAAAAAAAATAGAAGTTTTCCAACATGTTTAGCATCCCTACAATGAAATTAAATGCTACTGTGGAGTTGGCACTTAGATCCTTCTAAGTGTAGGAGAAGAAGTGAAGAATCTACACGGTGTTAGTCTTTCGAGGTGAAGCACAAAGGGTTGGGCTCTTGGAGAGGATCTAAATAAGGCCTTAGTTAATCATCTAAGACTTTGGGAGATACTAGAGAAGATTAGGATCTTAATAGAGACAAGCTAGGTCTCTTGATAGATGTATAATCAAGCCTTGGAATACATACACCATATTGGTATCAGAGCTTGATTAAGATCAGGCTTGTGGTGGATGTTTCAACCTACTAAATCAGTGGGAGAGAATACACTAGTGGGATAAGTGGAAGACATACCATGGTGACTAATGTTGAGTTAGCCAAAAAGGTGGAGGAACAAGAAGAGGATAACAGATTGCTAAGGGAAAAATTGTCTCAAATGGAGAAACTCTTGGGTGAAGTCCAAGACAAAGCTGATCAAGTGAAGGATAAGATAGAATAGAAGGAAGAAGAAGAAGCAAGGGAAAAAGGATTGGAATTGGAGGAGGAAGCTCCAACACCTGACCCTATTATTTCAGAAGAACCCTTATCAAAAGCACTAAAGGCCTTAAGTGGCAAAGCTTTGGAGGGTGTACTAGTCTTTAGTGGAAAAATGGATCTAGATTCAGTTGTGGATTGGATTGAAAGTATAGAAAACCATTTTGAATGTGATGGTATAACAAACACCCAAAAAGTGAAGGTGGAAAAATCTAGGTTGAGAGGTTCAGCCCTCACATGGTGGAAATTTGGTCAAGCTGAAAGAGAAAAAGAAGGAAGCAATCCTATAGTCACATGGAAAGGCATGGTGGCTAAGGTAAAGCAGACTTACTTACCTGATGATTATGAGGTTCAATTGCATAGAAGGAAGCATAATCTCAGACAAAAAGACTTGGATGTCCAATCCTACACCGAAGAGTTCCAAAAGTTGTGTTTAAGATCACAAGTGGTTGAAGATGAAAGCATCAGACTAGCAAGGTATTTGAATGGGCTCAAGTAGTTTATTAAAGAAGACATGAGTCTTGTGAGCTTCAAAACCATCCACCAATGTTATCAAATGGCCTTGAAAATAGAGGAGAAAGGAAAAAGAAAACAAGAACAAACCTCCAAAGGAAGAGGTAGAGGAAGAGATAGTAGAGGACCAAGAGGTGGCTATGGTGGAAGGAGTTCCAAATAAAGGACTCAAGGAGAAGTCAAATACATTGAGAAGCAAGAGGGAAGCTCTAGTAGAGGTGGTAGAGGAAGGAACTCTAATTTTAGAGGAAGAAGTTGTGGACAAGGAAGAGGCAATTGCTTTGCCAATATGAAATGTTATCATTGCAATCAAATGGGAGACCCTGCCTATAGGTTTCCAGAGAAGGGTAGTACTTCCCAAGGAGGTAACAAGAGGACTAATCTAGTTCATGAGGAGACAAATGCAGCAGAGACACACCCTAAGGTACTATTAAATTCAGAAGAAGGTGAGAACCTCATGATGAGGAGAACATTGATCAAGGAGCTGGTTAAAGAAGAGCCAAGCCAAAGAAGTTCCCTATTTAGAATCAAATGCAAGGTGATGGGAAAAGTGTATAGAGTCATTATTGACTCAAGGTCTACTGACAACATTGTGTCAAAGGAAGAATTCATCAAGATAAGCATGACAAGGAAACCCCACACCCATCCTTACAAGGTCACATAGCTCAATAAGGAACATGTCTTAGTAAACGAACATGATTGGGTGGAGTTTTCTATAGGGAGATATAAAAACAAGGTTCTATGTGAATTTTTTCCCATGGATACATGTCACTTACTCCTTGGCAAGCCATGGAAATTTGACCACCAAGATATCCATGATGGGGTGAAGAACTCCTATACCTTCAAGAAGGAAAAAGTGACTTTCAAAATTCAGTCACTATTAGAGGATGCAGAGGTGAAGACATAAGGTCCTAATGTGCTCATGGTTGGTGAAAAAGAGTTCTTAGAATCCATTGAGGAAGGAGAAGGAGTTGGCTTTGCATTGGTGCTAAGGCCAAGAGAAGAAAATGGAGGCAAGGTAGACAAGAAGTCAGAATTACCTAAGGAGATACAAAGCATGCTGCAGACTTATGAAGTTATAGTAAGTGATGGACAACCATCAGCATTACCCCCTAAAAGAGCCATAAGTCATAGGATAGACCTTATACCAGGAGCTACCCTACCCAATAAAGTAGCCTACAAGATGACCCCTCAACAAAATGAGGAGATTGCTAGACAAATAGAAGAACTCCTAAACCAAGGTCTTATTAAGAAGAGAATTAGCCCACATGTTGTACCCACTATCCTAGAACCTAAGAAAGGAGGAACTTGGAGCCTTTGCACTGATTCAAGGGCCATAAATAGGATAACCATTAGGTATAGGTTCCCTATCCCTATGATTGAAGACCTAATGGATTGTCTAGGTGAAAATAAGTACTTTAGCAAGATAGACTTTAAAAGTGGCTACCACCAAATAAGAATACATGAGGGAGATGAGTGGAAGACAGCCTTCAAAACCAATGAAGGTTTGTATGAATGGCTTGTCATGCCATTTGGACTGTCTAATGCCCCCTCCACATTCATGAGGTTTATGAATGAAGTCCTCAAAGACTACATTCACAAATTTATAGTAGTATATCTTGATGATATACTGATTTATAGTAAGACAAGAGGTGAGCATCTTCAACACCTTGAGACTATCTTCAAGAAGTTGCATGAGGAGAAGCTGATGATCAACTTGGAGAAGTGTGAGTTCATCAAAATAGAGCTAGTATACCTTGGGTTTTTCCTCTCTCATGGCAATCTGAAAATGGATAAGAGCAAAGTAGAAGCTATCATAAATTGTCCTACTCTAAGGACAACAATGGAGGTGAGAGGTTTTCATGGCCTTGCTCATACTATAGGAATTTTATAAGATATTTTAGTGCTATTTGTGCTCCTATGTTGGACACAATCAAAGGAGGGATGAAAACTAAGTTTTTATGGAATGAGCAAGCCACCAAGATTTTTGAGATGTTAAAAGAAAATATTGCTACCCAACCTATTTTAGTCTTGCCAAGCTTTGAGAAGCTTTTCACTATTGAGTGTGATGCAAGAAATGTGGCTATTAGAGATGTCCTAAGCTAAGAAGGTAGACCAGTGGCATTTCATTTAGAGAAGTTGAGTGAAGCTAAGAAGAAGTATTCTTCTTTTGACCTTGAAATGTATGCATTAGTTCAGGATTTAATGAAATGGAGGCACTATTTTATCCCCAAGGAGTTCATATTCTATTCAGATAATCAAGCTTTAATTTTCTTGAACTCTCAAGAGAAGTTGAGTCACAAGAACATGAAGTGGGTTGAATACCTCCAAGCATACACATAATATCAAGCACAAGAAAGGAGTACTCAACAAGGTGGTAGATGCCTTGAGTAGAAGAGCTCTTACCATCCAAGAGATTCAATTGAAGAGCATGGGAATAGATCACTTCAAGGATCTATATGCTGATGATGAAGACTTTGTCGACATTTACAAGGTATGCGGTGAATACAAGAATAATTTTCATGGAAAATATGTTGAATACACTTTGAAAAGAAATCTCTTATTTAAGGGAAATCAGTTATGTGTCCCTAGAGGATCTATTAGAGAGAATTTGATTTAGGAGAAGTACAATGGTGCATTGAGTGGTCACTTTGGGATCACTAAGACACAAGAAATTTTTCAAAGGTTCTATTATTAGCCAAGAATGAACCTTGATGTTAGGAGGTATGTGGAAAGTTGCACTATATGTCAAAAGGATAGAGGTACTTCTTCAAATGCAAGCCTATATCAACCATTACCTATCCCTACTAGGCCATGGGAATGCTTGAGAATGAATTTTGTAGTTGGGTTACCCAAGACAAGACAAGGCATGGATAGTGTTTATGTAGTTGTGGACAAATTTAGTAAGATGGGTCACTTTGTGCCATGAAAAACAACTAATGATGTTAGCCAAATAGCCTCTCTCTTCTTCAAAGAGATAGTAAGAATCCATGGGTTACCTATGAACATTGTGTTAAATAGAGACACCAAATTTATGAGTCATTTTTGGAAGACTCTTTGGCAAAGGTTGGGCACTAATTTATCCTTTGGGTCTGCATACCATCCCCAAACTGATGGTCAGACCGAAGTGGTAAATAGAAGCCTTGGAAATCTATAAAGATGCTTGACCAAAGAATATGGTCAACAATGGGATCAATTGATTGGGCAGGCTGAGTATGCTTATAATGACACTATAAATAGGTCAATAGGGAAGAGTCCCTTTGAGATAGTATATGGTCTACATCCTAGAGGAGTCTATGAGCTAAGAGAATTAAAGGATGGAGTGAAGGAAAGTGGATATGCTGATGATTTTGCTTATGCAATGCAAGAGATACATGATAAAGTCAGGAAGACTTTGACAGAGAACACCATGAAGCATAAGACTAAGGTTGATGAGAGTAGAAGAGAACTTCAGTTCAATGTGGGAGAATTAGTAATGGTGCATCTAAATAAGTCTAGACTTCAAAAAGGAGTCCCACACAAGTTGAAAATGAGGAGGATAGGCCTCTGTCCTATCTTGGAAAAGTATGGGAACAATACCTATAGAGTGGAACTGCCGGAGGATAGTGGAATGCCCCCTATTTTCAATGTTGCAGACATGGTTTCTTATAAAGGAATGCCACCTAATATGGATCATAGCCTTAGAGAAGTCATACAAGATGTAGAAGAACTCAAACTACCCTCTACAATAGTTAAGACAACTGACTATATACTGGATACCCGAGTCTACAAGAAGAATAGAACCAAGGAAAACAAGGAACATTTGATCAAGTGGCATGGTCAAACTGATGTTGATGCAGTATGGATCAAAGAAGCTGACTTCAAGAATATGGGAGTTGATCCTACCTTACTCAATCCAAGGGTGGATTGAACTTTTTGTCTATGGGAGGATGGTGTAGGAGCACACCTAGGCTAACCTCCATAGTATTTTTGTTTTGCATTGTACTTGACATTGGCCAAGCTAGGGTAGTGGGTTTATTTTAGACCTTAGAAGGTCATTTCATTATGGACTAGGTGAGTTAGTCATTAGGACAAAGGTCACCAAAATAGTCATTGTTAGTAGCTTTTTAAATTTCTTAGGCTTAGAAGCTTAGTGGTGCATTTGAGCTATGAATGTGTCTTAAATACATAAATGTTGTAATAGAGATGCTTGGAGGACATTAATGAAGTTGGTTCCTTGAAATACGGAGGTTAGAGGTCCTAGGAATTAGGAAGTTGGCATAATGGAAAAGATGCCAAAAGTTGTTACAATGTTGTCATGACAACATTTGCAATAATTGCAAATGTTGCATGCAACTCGGTTAATTAGGATCCTCTAGAAGATAGGAGTGGGAGATCGACCAACAGGCCTGAGAAACATGGAATATGGCATCTAACATATGGAGAGGCTTGAATATAAAAAGAAGAATTGATTGTAACAAGTTTCGATGAGTGAATATAGCTCTACAACTCTGATTTTGTGAAGAACCCGAGATTTTCAGTGTGACAGTGCTATCATATGGATTGAATGCTTTGACTTAGTGATTGGTTTGTGTTCATAAGATAGATCTAAACCTTTTCCATTTGGTAATAAATTTTATTTGAGTTAGTTTAAGGTCATAAATAAATTGTTTTCAGTTAAGAGATATCATTGGTCCTGTCCTGACCAGTTTGTCATTTCATGGCTCCCCCATGAAATCTAACCATGGGATATTCCTAAGGCTAGGTGGATGTGTTATGGGAGTCATTGGTCTATATATATTTAGAGTTAGGAGTCATGAAGAGTCGAGTCACTATTTTTAGTACCAATCCCTAGGCGAGCTGACAGTGCCCGGTTAGAGGTTTGGAGGTGAAGAATTGAGGATTTCATGTGGGAAAGGAAATTAAAGTATGGGGAAAGTGTAGTAATAGGTGTGATATGATCAAATCATTCCCTTTTAAGAGATTTGTGAACTCACCAATCTATTTGGTTGAGCTTTGAGCAAGAAATCGGTGAGGTCCTACTAATTAGGCCTTTTAGTCTTATTATTCCTAGATAATAGGAACCCTGTGTACGGAGGACCTGGGAGACTAAAAATTTCAAAATCCTTTGTAAAATCCAAAAGGGTATCTAAATGTGGGATTAGTTTTTCAATTTCTTTGGAAATTTTTGGAAAGAATTGGGAAAAGGTCTTTGCAAAAGGCTACAAGGAATTAGGCCTAATTAGGCTTCTTAGGGTCTAAAACTTGAACTCGACTGAAAGGGGCTAGAAGACCTTTCTAAATGGAGTCAAATGGAAAAATATGAAAGTTTCCCAACATGTTTAGCATCCCTGTAATGAAATTAAATGCTAGTATGGATTTTTCACTTAGATCCTTCGAAGTGTAGGAGAAGTGAATAATCTACATGGTGTTAGTCTTTTGAGGTGAAGCACAAATGGTTGGGCTCTTGGAGAGGAGCTAAATAAGGCATTAATTAATCATCTAAGCCTTTGGGAGATCCTAGAGAATATTAGGATCTTGATAGAGACAAGCTAGGTCTCTTAATAGATGTGCAACCAAGCCTTGGAGCACATACACCACTACGTGTATTACATCCTTAGTGATATGTTTTGGCTCATCCAGCCACATCTTTCAATCATGTCCCTGACTAAGAACTATCCATATCCACTCGATATTGAACTCCTTTGGGAACATTAGGGAATTTTTTAGTCATTTCACCTTAATGTTATTATGTTCATCTTTGATGTTTCCATTTGTGCAAATATTTTTGTAAGCTTCCTCAACTTCCAGATCTCCAATTTGTGCAACTTTGCAGTGGATATAGGCTCATAGATCCTTGAATAGAAAAACCCTAGGTGGTATACTTGAGAATGCTACAGTTTCATTGGGTCCTGAAGCAACCTCTGGGCCGAATTAGTACTTAGCCTCTTCACATGTAGAGTTCTTGATAAAATTTACCTTTTTATCCTTTGAATTATTAATCTTGGAGATGCGAGATGTGGTTGCCATGTTTCTAAAAATTAGGGATTTTCCCGCAAATAAAATGTGAGCTCAATAAGTCTTAGTTACTCACTTGATCTACTGTAGATGTTGTGAATCTTTCTGAATATCGTGAATATGCTTGTGAGTCGATCTACATTCGGTTTATTATTCTTTTCTCTGTTTCACTCTTCTCTTCTCTCTTAATCACTTTTTAATGAATGAGCTTTTCTGTCACCCTTTTATAGATGATGCCCTAAGTGGTGCAATAAATGATTTACCCACTTCTCGGTGTTCAAAGACATAGTCTCTTAGGGAACATACTAACTTCATTCTTGGTGAGAATGTGATGCTTGGGGTAAGTGTCAATTCAATTGACCTTTCACATGTTCACCGATGGAGCTCGGTATGTACCAAAGCCTTCAGTGTCTTTTTACATGGTTATCGAAGATGATTGGATTACATTAACAAATTAGATTTTATATGTTCACCGATGATTCTTGATATGCATTTGATCAATGAGATTGGATTCACAAATTCATAGCAAGTAATACCATAGTGCATCATTATTCATGTTAATTTGGCTTTTTATCAATGTATGTTATAACTGATGGAAAATATAACTTGGCATAGTGCGGCTCCATACTTACTTTTTGTGCTTAGGTGGGGGTGGTGGAATCACTAGATCCATTGGATAAGGTGTTACCAATTGTATTTCTTGGTCTAGCATCATCAGTATTTGTAGCTTTCCTCCACATTTGGTTTCTCATCTTCCTGATGTCTTCAATGGTATTTCCATTGGAAAAAGTGTTTGTCTCTGGCACTCGATCTCTATAGTCCTTTCTTAGATGACCAACCCTATGATAGTGTAAGCATGCCATTCTGGGGTTAGTCTAGCTTCTAGACCTTTTCATCCATTTTCTCATGTAGTTTTCAGCTATGTATCCATATCTACCACATGTTGTACAGTTTTTCAGTGTATTGTAATCCTAGACATGTGAGTTACAGACTCTTCTCAGTTGATGAGAATTTTCTTGTTCTTTAGGTTTTCATGCTTTCTTTTTCTTCTTCTTGCATTCAAGAGATGTTTGCCCATGCATTTTTCAAGTAGAATAATATTTTTCCATGTAGGTTTCCTTCTTCGGTTGTTTCCCTTAGATCTACATTCATGTGCTTTGTGTCATTTCTTGTTACAATTATAACAAATTCCTATGAATGTAGATGTGGATTTAGGAATACCTCTAGCTTTGCTCCTCCAAAACATTTGATGTGTGGCCTAGTTATCTATAGTGATTGCATGACTGCTTCCTTGGTCTTGGATTTGTGTAGACATCTTTTGGATCAGCTTGGTATAATGATTCTCCATGCTAGGTATACCCTAGACTAGTATTGTTGTTGAATCTTCTTCGTCCATCTACAAAATCATCCATTCTTTTTGTGATTTCTTCAGCTTTCTTGATCATATCATTGTGTTGTTGCTAAATCCTTACTTCATGCTTCAGTTTTTCATTTTCTTCTCTTAGCTCACCAATGGCTTCCAATTTCCCATTTAGTTATATGTTCACTCATTTTGCCTCATGAATCATAAGAACTATTTGATTGGTGACCTCATGATGATGTTCACTAAGCCTTTGTATTTTAGTTTCTCTCTCCTATAGCTTTTCAGTGATCTTCCTCATGTCATCAATAGCTAATGTTCTTACTTGTTCATATTTTCTAGCATTATCCATAACATCAATAATCCTTACCACCTTTGTCTCTTGGCCGATTTATAGTACCTTTACTTTCTCTATCTAATGTTGATTGATTTCATTCAGAATTGTATTGCTTCCTTCATATCTATCTGATGTATTGCTAGATGTAGATCCTGATGACTCAAATAAATCATGTATCTCTTCTTCATGATAGTACATTTCATTAAAGCGAGAAGCCATAAATTTTCTTTCATCTAGTAGTGTTGTATGCTGAATGTGGACCTCTTAATTCAACACAAACACAACATAGTCCTTACATAATCGATGAATTCACAAAGACAAACATGAATTGTTTGCTCTGCAAATGTGATTGAAGTGACCTGTTGCC
>MU224552.1:4556551-4569267 GCA_018584345.1 Thuja plicata
TGCTTGTAATCTATGAAAGAAATGCTTTTTAAGCTAGAATTGGATTAGCAAATGAATCTAGAAAGCTTTAAAGAATAAGATTGAATTGTTAGCCCCTACAAATAGATCATAAATGAAAGCTAAACAAAGTTCAATTCCAAATGAAATTATACTAATTATGCAAGAAATGAACTACAACATGAAATCAAAGTAAATTTTCCTATAGTAATGATGTTCAAAACAAAAGTCCTCCTTAATGAAGAAAAGAGGTTCAATTTATAGAAAACCAAGGAGAGAGGATGAAGAGTTTCTTGAAAAGAAACAGTTGTCTCTTCATTCTCCAATTGAGACAAATAAGCAAAGATTACTAAAATAAAAGAATGAATTATTGACACATAAGTGTCCTTTCACATGGAATTATGGAATTCCTTTTTGAGGATAATTCATTCAATTAATTAAATAACCTTTCAATTCCTTTTATGTATATTAGCCAAAAGGGGTAGATTTGATTTAATTAAAAGCATTTATGACTTTAGGATTAAATCAATTAATCATAGGGATTTTAGCTAATAATCATTTGAGATTTAGGAATTAACTGTAATGTTAGATTTATGCAAATTTGGGTTTTCTGCATTTTGAAACTCAGTCAATTAAAGTCAATTAGGAGAAGAATTTGCCTAATATAATAGGACTTCAAAGATAAGAAAATGCAGCAAAATTGATTGATTATTAGGTGCCAATTTTAGGGTGTTACAAGTAGTTCCCTCATCTTGATTCTTTCTTCTTTGTATTTCTCATAGAAGATCTATATCTGCAACTTCTGATTCTCAATATTCTTATCTAGCTTGTACCTTTCCACTATATGATATTTTCTGTCAAGTATTGAAACTTTTCCAAATAAGAGATCTAGCTTTGATACCAATTGTTGGAATAGTGCAATGGTGTGTAATGAGAGGGGAGGGGTGAATCAGTATCCTTAATTTTTTTATCAATTAACCCTTAATCTTTTAGTAATCAATTCCTTGCATTACCAACCATAGATGATATTCTATCTTATGCTTATAATATCAAATCATAAACTTAATTTGCATGTAAACATTCATAGAAACATTCATGAAATGTAAGTACACATGACACAAGAATTTGTAACTCAGAAAACCCCTGTTAGAAGGTAAAAACTACGATGGGGATGAAACCCACTAAGCTTCACTATCTGCAGAATGGAAGGTGTCAGTTGAGGCTACAAGTTTGATCACTTCTAATGATTTTATCCTATTAGGATTAACATTTTAGACTGGTTAGGTCTACCATTAATTTGTGAAGGATTTATCTAGGTTGGATCATCCTATCACTTATCTTCAGAGGAAAGGGAAGAAGTTTTTATGGACCAAGCAGTGCGAGTCATCTTTTGAGGCTCTTAAGGAGAATTTGACTAGTGCACCTATCTTAGTAGTACCAGACCTTGCAGTTGAGCTCATGTTTTACACTGATGCATCTTTGGAGGGTGTGGGGGTAGTTCTTATGTAGGAGGGATGTGTGATTTCTTATGAGTCCCAAAAGCTCAAAGACCATGAGCTAAACTACCCCACTCATGATTTGGAGTTAGTGGCAATTGTGCATGCGCTAGTGCGCTAGAGACTATCTATTGGGTCATAGGTTTGAGCTGCATAGTGATCATTGTAGCTTATAGTATATCTTTTTCTAGCCAAGCCTAAATGCATGACAATGTCGTTGGATGGAGTTCTTGTGTGAGTATGATTTTGATGTCCATTACATCAAGGGAAAGGAGAATGTGGTCATAGATGCCTTGAGACGAAAGGATGCATGAGGTTTCATTTTTATCCTTGGGTGTGGAATAGCATGGTTGGATCCTTGAGGTTCTACCTAGTGATTCATTGTATCAGGATGGTAGAGTGGAGATTGAGTCTAGTTGTACCCATGCTAGGCATTTCTTAGGGTACTCATTGGATTCAAATGGATTGTTGTGGCACTATGAGAATATTTATGTACCGGTGTCAGGGGGTCTTCATTCCTTGATTTTGATAGAAGCACTTTGTACACCATATTATACACATCCTAGCACTAAGAAGATGCACGTAGACCTTAGGAAGTTATACTTTTGGTCAGGGGTGAGGCATGATGTTATTGATTTTATTTCTCAATGCCTTGAGTGTAAGAGAGTGAAGGAAGAGCATTGGCATCCTGCGGGTCTTTTACAACCACATTCCATTCCTGAGTGGAAGTGGGATACCATATCCATTGACTTCATCATAGGTTTTCCTATGTCATCATGTCACCATAATGCTATTATGGTGATAGTGGACAATTTGTCCAAGGTAGCTCACTTTTCACCCATGAGGGAATCATATGCTATTGCCTCAATAGTGCACGTGTTCTTGGAGGATATTGTTTGGTTGCATGGGATTCCTCATAGGATTATCTCAAATAGAGACCTAGTGTTCACTTCATCACTATGGACATCTCTTTAGCATGCCTTGGGCGCACAACTCAATTTTATTTTTTCTTATCACCCAGAGAAGACAGATGGACAGACAGAGTGGGTGAATCAGGTCCTTGAGGACATGCTTCGCATCTATGTGATGGATCGATAGACAAGGTGGGAGGAGTATTTGCACCTGGTTGAGTTTTCTTATAATAATAGGTACCATAGTTCTCTTGGCATGTCACCTTTTCAGGCCTTGTACAGAAGGCCGTGTCGTACTCCATTGAGTTAGGATCGTTTAGAGGACCGAGTAGTTTTGGGTCTAGGGATGCTTCAAGATATGGAGTAGTAGGTGGTTCGTATTAGAGATAATTTGGTCACTGCTCAGGATAGGTAGAATAAGTATGTTGATGCCCATAGGTTGGATCATCACTGATCTATTGGTGACCGTGTGTTTTTGAGAGTTCATCCGCGAAAGAGCCCCATCTATTATGGGAAAGGATCTAAGTTAGCTTCGCATTTTGTTGGACCTTTTGAGATCCTTGAGAGGATTGGTCATGTTGCTTATTGCTTGGCCTTGCCACCTAGCCTATTTCACATCCATGATGTTTTTCACATTTCTATGTTGAGAGAATATATTCTTGATGTGACCCATGTTCGTGATTAGGATGCTTTACAAGTAGAGGATGGGAAGCTTTCTTTGGAGCCCATATACATTCTTCAGTATCACAGGTTGACCCTCAGAGGTTAGGACATTGAGCAAGTAAGGGTCCAATGGGAGCTGAGCGATGAGACTTCTCCCACATGGGAGGATGCTTCGCGGTTGAGAGATTTTTACCCATACCTTTTTGCAGACTTCCAGGAGTAAGACTATACCTAGTGGGGGAGGATGTAGTGTCTCCCATGTTTGCATTCTGCTTCATGGTTACTTTGATCAAGTGATACTTTGTTTATTACTGGTTATTTGCATGATGAGATGATTCAATGACTATACCTTATTTTCATTACCAGTATCATAGTTGTTAAATGTTAGATGATTTTGTTGTTCAGGTTGATCATATCTGCATGATGATGCTAGGGATGTGACATGATGCTTTATGATGATATCTAGCTTATTTTGTATTCAGATTTGGATTGAGGAGGATATTGTGGAATTTTATTATGGTGCAATTATGTTGTGGATAACTATCTTGTATTTTTCAGTAATTATATGCTTATATGACTGTAAATGGTTAATTAATGATTTAATTTTAATGCATTTTCATGATAGTCTATATATGTTGTAATGTTTTACTGCACCATTTTTATGCATCTTTCTTGTCGATGCTAGTAAGAAGTGAGACAGAGTCGTAGTCACTTGCTTGCGAGATCCACATGATGTCCCATTCTCCTTCACGTAATCATGTAATGTTCATGCTTAAGTTATTTGTATAATTGAGTAGATGCACTTGATGTTTGCTTGTTTATTGAATAGGTACTAGGTACATTCATCCTAAGTACATGATTTGAGTGTGTACCTATATCCCCAATAGCGGCACCAAGAGATAGTGTCCTTGGTCGTTCATATTGAGCCAATGTCATCCCTATATGGGTGATATATCCATAGTGTTATTTTATTAATTAACCCTCTAGTCATTATGGTAAATATGGATTCATAATGCATTATGTGAATTGACCAATGAGGGTGTCTGTGCATTTAGGGTTCCGCAGTTGTCACGGAAGATATTTAAATTAAATGTTGATTTTACTATTTTGGGGAAATTTTAATGTTCTTATTTTATTTATTTCTGGCTAATTTTTCGTAGTTGAATTCTAAATTCTCAAAATTATATTTATTTTATTTTTTGGGTTCAGCCAATTATTTTATTAAATGGTCTAATAACCTAATTTATAAGTCACTTTTTAAAAGGTGCTTATAAGAGGCAAAATAGAGTTTTTCTAACTCATTTTTCACTTTTTCTATTTGAGAATTTGAAGTTTGCTCCAAATACCTTTTGGGATAAATTCAAATTTGTGCTCATTGTATTCGACCCATTTGTCATATTTTTTTGGGTAGCGGCTCATCGGATTTGTGTCACGATTCCTCACCTTTCTGTGGATCCATTTATGTTTTTGCAAACTCTTCATCATTTTCTACCTTTTCTTAGTTTTTACCAACTGGGTTGAGGCAGAGCTTTCTTAATTTCATTTTTTGGCCTTTTTTTTATAGTATATTGTTTTGGGGTTGAGAAATAGTGTTCCCCTTCGTTTCTACACTTTTCCATGACCCGATTGGGTGGGCATGAGTAATTTAATGTTTTCATACTTTTAAAATTGGGAATTATACCTAGTTATGCTTCTGAAATTTGCATGTTTGCCCAAAATGTAAATTTTATGGGATTTTTGATAGTTTGGGCATGTTTTAGAAATGGGTTTTCAATTTAATTGAATTCTGAGTAGTTTTTATTTTAAGTGTTTTTGGTGTCGCCTCGCTTTGTGTGTCACCCAGTTCTTGGTTGTGGCCCTGTTGGCATGTTTTGAGTTGTTTTTGTGGTAGAATTTTCTACACAGAGTCAGATTTTGTAGTTGGAATGGATAGAGGAAATTCCCAATATTTTCTTATCCCAATTCAAAAGTGCTATGTCATCGTGTTTTGGTGGTTTTGGCCTTTTGGCCGATTTTGTCTGTTTCCTTGTTTTCTCTTTAGGTTTCCACTTGGATGCACTTCCTGAATGAGGGGTGTGGATTCACCTTGTTTCATTCCTTGAATCTGACCCCTTTTATTTCATTATATCTTTTGGTTATGTGGTGATGGTTGTATTCACCCACGTGAATGTGAGCATGCTTATATTGGATCTTACGAGATCCAGACTCCTGAATATAGGCCACTTAAGCATTTGATCATTGGGGGTTGGGTTGGGAATTACATTTCCTTTTGGCACTTGTTATATGGAAAGAAAGGGTATGTATGGGTAGATGTGATGGATAAGGTAACGTCTAGAAGTCTTAACAAGTGATAACCAAATAAACACGTGGGTAATAACACTTAATAAAAGGTATTAGTTTCACCTATATGGTATGTGGCCTCCCGAGGGAGTAGAGTTACCATGCCATATGTCACTTGGTAGTACCAAGGGTCGTCACTTGGGAGTACCAAGGATGGGGTTCAGTGTCTGATGGCAGCCAGTCTTGTGCATGAGCTGGTACAAGGACACAGTATGAGGCCTCCCGAGGGAGTTGAGTTACCATACCACATACCGATTAGGCTAGTATGATCCAAGCGATGCCACTCTACTAGAGTCCCTACATAGTATCGTTAGTGTGTTCTGAGTAGTGACTTGATTTACTACATTGCATTCATGTTCATTGTGTACCTTGATCCATGCATTGATTGGCATGTGTGTAGCCTCTTTCTTGGGTGTGTTTTATGTTATTATGGTTGGGTCATTATCTCCTTTAAGCATGACAGGTGGGCCTATGGGTTCCAGATGGTTGGGTGGTGTTTCTCACCTATACCACTGATGGGGATTGGTGTACAAAGACAATCTTCTTCCTGATGCAGATTTGGGACATGTTTCTCGCTTATTCCTTATGTTCTTTTAGTAGCTTGTAGTAGTTATCTTGTATTCTTGTTTATAAAATGGTTGTAGATGATCTAGAGGCTCTCCTTCTATTATGTTTTGTTAATGCCTTTGGTGTAGTCGAGTGTCCATCACCTTCACACATGTTTATCTAGTACTCCCCGGTGTGGAGCTATCTTGTATTTCATGTTGAACCTTACTTTCGTTAAGGCTATCAAGTCTTGTGACTGAGGGGATTGTTCATTGTAATTTTTGGCAATAGTTGTCACCTTCTTTTGAGTTACACTCAATTCGAGTGGATGGAACCAAAAATTTAGATTTCCTAATGTTGAAATGCCTTTGGTGTAGTCGAGTGTCCATCACCTTTGCACCTGTTTATCCGGTACTCCCCGGTGTGGAGCTATCTTGTATTTCATGTTGAACCTTACTTTCATCAAGGCTATCAAGTCTTGTGACTGAGGGGATTGTTCATTGTAAGTTTTGGCAATAGTTGTCACCTTCTTTTGAGTTACACTCAATTTGAGTGGATGGAACCAAAAATTTAGATTTCCTAATGTTGTTTTAGGTCCTTTACGTCGTAGATCTCTTCAAGACCTTTCCCACACATTTTGAAAAAAGTCAATCAGACTCCGGATGCAAAAGTTATGGCTTCTGGAATAGAGTGTAGATGAAGACTGGTGAATTGTCGTATGACAAAGTATGATTTTTTGTATGGGAAGGGGTGTATTTTCATTTCATACCTAGTCTTTTGTCTTATGGGAAGTTCTTTTTCATATGAGAAAAGTGCTTTGTCATCCCAGTTTTTATTTCCCTTTCTTCCCTATTTTTTTGTTTCATAGACAAAGGGCTTTTTCGCCCTCAACCGGAGGATGCAAGATAGTTTTTCGGATACCCTTTTTGATGTTATACCTTCCCAAATCAAAAAAGTTCAACTATCAAATGTTTTTAGTGTAAGTGAATATAATCCATGGACTTCCTTGCAATTTAATTTGGTAAATGAGCTTGTGTGATTTAACCATGGTAGGAATTATACTTTGGGATTAAAATGAATCATTGTGGAATAACGTAGTAATTGGATGAACCTTGTATGTTAATCATGTAGTCAATAATGTATGTTGGTATTGGTTCTTTCTTGGGATTTCTTGGTATTGTGTTAGACTTCTTCTTTGCGCTATGTTATGTGTTATGTGTTTGTTTTAACAAAATATCGTTACCTTAGTATTGATTTTATCCTTGTTTTCCAAGGATTCTCGAGTGGGGTATTACATCTGTTATCAGAGCCCATGTTCTAACACTAGGATCTCCATGTTTTGATCCCATTGTGATGGTTTTAATGTTAGAATGAGTATATATGTTGAAACTTTATTTTATATTATGGTGTTGCTTGCGGTATGTTTTGGTATCATCTCGTGGTTCTAACCGTTTCCTTGTTGACCTATGAAGAATGCCTCTTGCACGTAGGCATGGATGAGGTCGTGACCAAAGGAATGCCAGGAGAAATGACCAAGAGGAATAAGATCATGAGGAAGAGCATCATGAGGAGGAACATAGGGAGGAGGAAAGGCAGGGAAAGAACCAAGGTGGTGTGGAGGAATTGGTGTCTTTGCTTCAAGAACTCATTGCTCGGTTGGGACCTAGAGTTGATAGGTCACAACATGAGGGATCTTAGCATGGAGGTTCATAGGGGGGATCTCATGGGAGAGATAGGGCTGTAGGTGAGGAGGACACCATCCATGTGGACATGATGAGATACCTTTTGCAGTCTCGACCACCACTATTTGATGGTAAG
The DNA here is from genome assembly GCA_018584345.1 of Thuja plicata. Classification (NCBI taxonomy): domain Eukaryota; kingdom Viridiplantae; phylum Streptophyta; class Pinopsida; order Cupressales; family Cupressaceae; genus Thuja; species Thuja plicata. The sequence goes on from MU224552.1 coordinate 4,564,323, forward strand.
TGAAGTGGAAGTAAGGATGAGACATGGTTGTTAGACCTTGGATGTTGCTTCACTATGTACCCTTATGTGAGAAACCTTAGAGCCCATTGTGCGGTCACGTATTTGAGAGATCATGCTTCCACTTGGTGGCATATAGAGGAGAAGAAGCTCCAGATCAATCTTGCAGATCTCACTTGGGAGATATTTGAGGAACAGTTCAGGGAGATATTTCTATTTGCTTAGAATAGAGAGACTGATGCCCTTTCTTCCCTATTTTGTCATTTCATGGAAAAAGGACATTTCTGTCCTCAACCGGAGGATGCGAGATAGTTTTCCTGATACCCTTTTTGATGTTATACCTTCCCAATTTGAAATAGTTCAACTATTAGATGTTTTTGGTGTAAGTGAATGTAATCCATGGATGTCCTTGAAATTTAATTTGGTAAATGAGCTTGTGTTGATTTAACCATGGTAGGAATTGTACTTTGGGCTTAGAGGGAATCATTATGGAATAACATAGTAATTGGATGAACCTTGTAAGTTAATCATGTAGTCGGTAATGTATTTTTGTGTTGGTTCTTGATTGGGAGTTCTTGGTGTTGTGTTAGAATTCCACTTTGTGCTATGTTATGCGTTATGTATTTTCTTTAAAAAATATATCATTACCTTAGTATTGTTTTTATCCTTGTTTTTCAAGGATTCCCAGGCGGGGCATTACAAAACTCCTAAATGTTATCCTTACAAATAATCCATACTGCTCTATTGCATGGAGAGACACCCCAATCCACTATCTATTTACTCCAATTAGGATCCACCATAATCAAGGTGCCTCCCTTCCCTCTAGAGTGGTGAGTAGAATATGAAGCAACATCTTTCTAGATACATTTTAAGGAAATCTCTAGAGAGAAACTAGTGGCTTTAGTCTCTTATATCAAAAGAATATCAATGTCCCCATTCATTCTTAGGAATCTCTTGATGATATATTTTTTGTCATGGGACTCTAAACCCCTGAAATTCCAATATGCACACTTAATCAACATAAGAAACATCAATTATCAGTATCCATGGGGGATTGGAACTTTTTGAAGCACTCTGGGAGCCAAATTTTTTGAATCTTGGAAGGATTAACATGACTACTGATCAAGGGAGGTTTACCTCTCTTTCTCCTCCTAGTCACCTCTTCACCTCTGCCATTAGCTTTTCTAGAATTTTTAGATTTATCTCTCCTACTCTTCTTATAAGCATTGAAGGAAAAAGGTTCTCCCTCATTATTTTTGTCACCTTTCAAGTCTGAATCCAACCTCTTCCCTGCAACTTTTTCTGATATCACCCCTCTACGTTCGACCTCCATCTCCTCCCTCTAGCCAAGCAGTGGCTTGTTAGTAGGGTATTTTCTACCTTTATATTGGTAAACCCATATTCTAGAGGGGGGGAAAGTGAGGGGGGTTGGGATAAATGCTAGCACATAATTGTTCAAATTGTCCTCTTTATTCATCTTATAATGGTTATCTTTAGGATTATTGGGAGAAGGGGAGCATCATTATCTCCTTCAACAACCTTGGTCCCCTCCTTAGAATATGGTACCTTCTCAAAGGTATTGGGTAAAAAATATCCTGCAGTGGGCTCCTTCTCTAGAGAGCCAAGGTGGGTGTTGGACAGTTGAAGGGGGATCACATCTTTAGAAGAGGGGGAGGGGAAAGATGATGACTTTTGGTTATCTGGTTAGCCTTCAAATTAAACTTTTCCAATGCAAGTTGTTGCAAATTCTTGGTCTTGTGTTTAGGTATAGGTTCTCTGAGACCAAAATTCAATGAGTTAGAGTCAGGGAGGTTCTAAGCTCAAAAAGGTTAGCCTTCCTAGCTAGGGGTTTCTTTTTATTATGGGTAAAATTGAATTTTAGGGCATCCAAGGAGGCTTTCAGTTTCCTAGCATCTTTATATTTCAAGATGGGGCTATCATGAGAAGGGTTAGCTGAGGATTTGAGATTGGGCTTATTGCTAACACTCAAGGGAGTTTTCTTCTTCAATAAAGGGAAATCTTTCTGTTAATGGCATTCTCTCCTACACAGATAGCAGGCATTGATCCCTCCTAGAAAGATAAGAGGGAAGAGAATAGGGTGATCTTTAATGTCAAAATATATATATTATCAGGCGAATCCACACCCGAGTTGATGGAATCAAGGACTCGAGCATCTGTAATTAGGATAAGGGTGTTTGATTTGTCAATCCTCAACACTTTTCCAAAAGGTTACAAAAGTTGGGGAAATAAATTCCAGAGAAAATGGGGTAAAGTTTTTATGGTAAGCCACCTAGGGCATGATAATGCCAAGACCTTGTTATGAACTGCATTCAACAACCAACTGATAGCCCTAAAGTCACATTATCCGACCCTCCGAAGTTGCTTATCCACAACTACTTTCTGGGCTTTAGGGTCATAGAAAGAAAAGGAGCAAAACATTTTGTATCATGCAGAGAAATGAAAATTAAACCCTAATTTTCTTTCACACACATTATGAGTCCATTTGTTCAAGAAATTCCTCAATGGAAAACTAGAAACATCTAATGCAAAAAGAAGATACCAGTATTTTTAAGTCTACCTATGCTCAATTTCAATACAAATTTGTTGATTGTGGAGAATGAAGAGGTCAGTGGAAAGAATAGATCCTTACCTCCAGGTCCTCCTTGCCCTGTGTCGAAGAGGATGGAACAATCCTTGGGGTCACATTTGGTAAATTTTGCTCCATCTGGGGTAGAGTTGACATAATAATTAAAGTAAATATCCCCATAATTATTATCTTTTTTATCCACACTAATTTAGAAGCTTGAAGGATTTCTAGTAAGGACATAAAGTGTTTTCATTAAGGGTCAAATTGATTTTGATCCTCAAATGTAGTTTTAACTGATAGTCTTCTTATTTTTATGTATGGGAATTGAGTTTATCTTTCTAGTGCTACCATGGTCACATATGTGTAGAACTCCATCATCCTACAATTGATCTACCTTATGAAGTCTTCATAAATTGAATTATCCTCAAGGTGTTATTATGTAGGTTAACAAATTAGCGAGATTATTATCATAGTAATATTTTATTATGGTTGTAAATATCTTTTTTGTACAGGCCTCTAAATATTTATAAGTTTGTCTCTTTCCATGTGTGCCTTCATTATTATTTTTTCAATCTTGTAGCAAACCCCAGAATGCAATTAGAAGATCTTTAAACAATAGCCACAATTATATCCCATAACTATGAACATAGACATGTGTAAGTAATTGATAAATTGAATTCAATAATAAACTAGTAAAGCATAAACTGAGTTAAATTAATAAAGTAATCTCAAGATTACATAAAATAGTTCAACCATTGAATAGTAAGTAATTTAGTAATACATCAGTTTACTAACTACAACCCTTAAATATTATAATAAGTAAAAATTAGGCCAATGAACTAATATGCTATATATACAATAGTAGTCTTATTGAAAGGTATTATATACAAATACAACATTAGAATTAAATACATAAGACATTCTCTAAAAGATCTAACTGCGCACAAGGAAGACAATTGAACTTACACATAAAACTTTCACTTTCTTCTCTAATGATAAATCAAATGAGAAAGTAATGGTGTCATGTTCATTGAAATAAATATGTTAAATATAAATTAAAAATTTAAATTACACAACTCATCAATGTGTAAAAGAGCTTAAATGATAAGTAGGAGATATTTTCCATGGCAAGTCAAATGGTGATATTGCTATCAGGATACAACTGTGTAGGTTTTAAGTCAAACTCTTTGACCCATGTTTCATGAGTCATGGTTCTCTAGAAACCATCACTCATGAGAATGAATGGAACACTTAACACTCATTGCATCTAGGTGATGCTCACGGAGGTGAAGCATCAGAACTTCCCAGAAAGGGAATACTATTCAATCCCAAGAACACTTTGAATTTGAATTTATACTATTAGCTTTTTATTACATTATATAGTGAAAATTTGATTTTATCACATTATCTTTTTGATAATGTCAACTTCAGCTAATTTTTAGAAATCTAAATATAAGATTTAAAATCAACTAATAAATAGAAAGTAAAAATTGTTAAATTTTTATTTTTTTAATATTAATTAACTATCAAAATTAAAATTAACTAATCAATTAAATATTTATTATAAAAAATTCTTATATCTTATTAGAGTTCCAATCCAGAGAGGGATGATAAGTTGTGAAGACGAAATGAGTTGGTGATTGATATAAAGGTGTGAGCGGCGTGTTGTGGACGGAGCTGGAGAAGATGATTTGTTTTATAATTGCAATGTTAAAAAAGAATCGTGTATATTATTCTTGACTTGACTTGAAGATTCAAGTCTTTCCACTAAATATGGCGCTATAAGGATCCTGCGACATGCGTTCTTGATAATGCCAAAGAAAATGAAGGATATCTTTGCTAAATTCTCATATTCACATACACTGGAAATTTCTCTCATTTCTTCTCTTTGTTAATGAGTCTCCTGTTTGCTTTAGAAAATTATTTTTGTCTCCTACTCGGTAATATCCGAGTTCCAACTATACAATCTCAGAGGGATAATGTTAATTTGTTGATTTAGTTGTCTAAAGTTATTTGTGGGTGTACGCCTCTCTCTCCGGTCCCCACAGATTTCCAAGGGTGAGGGTTAGTAGAAAAGGTTCACAGATGAATGCAAATCAAGTATACAATGACTACTAAATGAATAACAGAAATGTGAGCAATAAAATGTACAAGTAAGAGAAAGGAAGAGAAGTAAATGCAAACCCCATGATGCTTGAAGCTTCTATTGTTTCTCTCTACTCCTTCCGAAACACTGTTCTTGATGCTCAGTATTGGTGGGGCAGCGTCTATGACTTGAGAAGCGTCGAGAATTTGATAATTGAAATGTGTGTGTGTGTGATCACAAGATGGCTTGAATGCTAGAACCAAACTGACGGAGTA
>MU224552.1:4605958-4632292 GCA_018584345.1 Thuja plicata
GGAACAAGGAAGTCTTTGGGGACATCTTCAAGGCTAAAAGTATCAAACAGGAAGAGATCAAGGTTATTCAAGAAACTATTCAAAAAGAGGGTCTCTCTGAGGAGCACAGAAGTACTGAGAATGTGCTAGTGGCTGAATATCATAACATTATTTCTAAAGAGGAGTCTTTTTGAAGGCAAAGATCAAGATCCCTTTGGCTTAAAGATGGTGATAAAAATACCAGATTCTTCCATATGACAGCCATGAAACACAAAGCTATTAATAGAATTTATTCCTTAATTGTGAACAATAAGACTCTGGTTAAGGAAGAAGAAATAAGAAAGGAAATGCTTCAGCCTTTCTCTCCCCTCTTATCCAAAGATGTTAATCTTGATTCCCAAAGCCAAAATGAAATTCTTTCTGCTATTCCATTACTGATAGATAGAGATACCAACTCTAGACTCAAAGCAATTCCAAATGATAAGGAAATCAAAGATGTTGTCATCTCCTTTAAAGGTGACAAATCTCTAGGTCCTGATGGATTTCCCCTTTTCTTCTTCCAGCAGTTCTGGGAGATCACTGGTCAGGATGTTCTCCATGCTGTCAAAGAATTTTTTTGGAACAAAAGCTCTTCTTAGAGAACTTAATGCCACCTTCTTGGTCCTTGTTCCTAAAATTCATGGTGCTAATATGGTGTAATTTTTCAAACCAATTAGTCTTTGTAATGGGATATATAAGATCATATCTAAAGTTATGACTTCCAAACTGCTGTCTTTGCTGCCCTCAATTATCTCTCCTTAGCATAATGGTTTTTTTATGGGGAGACAAATCCTTGACTCCATAGTGGTAGCTCATGAGAATATCCACTCCCTTGAAGCAGCCAAAAAATAGGGCTTTCTCATGAAATTGGACTTATTTAAAGCCTATGACAGGGTTGACTGGCAGTTCCTCCAAAAAGTCATAAGTAGATTTGGTTTTGGTGTAGGGGTCATTAAAATTGTTGATCAATTGGTCTCTACTATGTCCTCCTCTATTATTTTGAATGGTGGCTCCTCCAATTTTTTCAAACCTTGAAGGGGTCTTAGGCAGGGGGACCCTATATCTCCTATACTATTTGCTATTTTTGCTGAAGGGTTGGGAAGATACATATCTAAACTTGTAAATGCTGGAATCATCTCTGGACTCCAACCCTCCTTGGTTAGGTCCTCCTTCTCCCATGAACAGTTTGTTGATGATATTCTTTTCATGGGTGAAGCTACTATTAAAGAAGCTAGGAATCTTAAAAAATCTCTATCTATCTATACCTCGGCTATGGGTCAACTCATCAATTGGAATAAGAGTTTCATCTTTTTTATCAATACCCCCCTGAGAGACGGTCTAAGATTTCTAAAATTCTTGGCTACTGCATTGGTGATCTTCCCTCTTCCTACCTGGGTCTCCCCTTTGATCTAAACCTCCTGATAGTTTCTGGAATCAAATAGTTGACAGATATAACAGGAAGCTGGCAGGCTGGAAAGGTGCTCTCCTCAGTAGCTCTAGTAAGTTTCAGCTTCTGAAGTCAACCCTGTAAAATCTTCCTGTGTATGCTTTAAGTCTCTTCAAGATTCCCCAAAAGTTTGTGGTGGTGCTTGAAACTATCAAAAAATGCTTTTTATGAACTAATGTTGAAGATAAAAAAATACTTAGTCTGATTTCCTGGGAAAAAGTTTGTAAGCCTAAAAGTAAAGGGGGTTTGGGGTTAAGACCTATCAAGCTTGTCAATAAGGCTCTTTTGGCAAAGTAGGTTTGGAGAATCTTTGGGGATACTAAACAATGGAATGGTATAATTAAAAGTAAATACCTCTTTAATTCCAATAGTTTGAAGGACCTCCTAAACAATAATGCTAGGGTTAATGGCTCTTATATCTGGAATAGTCTTTTCTCTTCCATTGATTTTTTGAGAAAAGGAATAAGGTGGAAATTGGGTGATGGGACCAATATTGACTTCTGGGATGATCCTTGGATCCATGACTACCCCCTTTTAGAAAGACAAGACTGGAAGGATATTATTATCCAAGCTAAAAACACTATTGGTTATAAAGTTTATGACTACAGGCTTGATAAATCTTGGAAGGATCTCTCTAGCCTTGATAGAAGTCTGTCTCCTCTTATGATCAAGTTGTGGTCCTAGTTCAATGAAGTTAATCATCCTGACAAAATAGTGTGGAACCTCTCTTCTAATGGTGAATTCACGGTGGCCTCTGCTTGCTCTTTCTTCTTCTCCAAGGAAGTTAAGCCTCAGTGTGCAACTATCTAGTATAAACTCCTCACTCCAAAGTTTTTTTTTTTTTTTGGGATTCTTATCCAGAATAAGCCCCTTACCATTGATAATTTAGTTAAAAGAGGTTTCTGTCATGTTAATAGATGCTTTCTTTGCAATGAACAAGCTAAATCCTGTGATCACCTCATGATCCACTGTAGTTTTACCGAAAGAGTCTGGTCCTTGGTTTTTCAAAAATGGAATTTGGCTTGGTTCTTTCGTAACTCTTGGCAGGATTTTGTCACTCAATGGAGATGTCCTTTTGATAATGATCTTGTTAGAAGATTTTGCAATCTAATCTTGCCTCATCTCTGTTGGTGTACCTAGAAGGAAAGAAATAATAGAATTTTCAGAGAGAAATTTGCTAAACCTGAAATTATCTTCAACATAATGTCCAAAGCTATTAAGGAAAACTTTAGCAATGCTATAACCAATAGCAAGAGAAAGCTTTGGATTCTCATCCCTGATGTGGATTGGTCTACTTGGAATTTTCCTCTTCACAACTCTCAAGATTGCACCCTAAGAGATTCCTCAGTTTGGATTGCTCCTCCTAATGTTTGAGTAAAATCTAATTTTGATGGGGCCTCCAAAGGAAACCTAGGTGTCTTTGGGGGTGGGGGAATCATCAGAGATAGATCTAGAAACTGTTTAGGTGCCATTTTGGTCCCCTTGGGAATTCAGTCTAATCATAGAGTAGAGGCCTTGGCCGCCCTCAATACTATCCTGCTGGTGGAAGAAATGGGATTCAAAAGAGTCTGGCTTGAAGGTGATTCTTTAAATATTATAAATAATATTAAAGATATCAATACCCCATCCTAGACTATCGAGCATATTATCTCCAAAATTAAAACTATAGTCCAATCCTTTGAGATGTTCCATATAACTCATAATCATCAAGAGACCAATTAGGTTGTTGATTGTCTTGCCAATATTGGAGCCAAAAGCAAGGGGATTCAAAAATGGAATGGTAATACTATGTGTAATGATGTGGTCACCTCATTTATTAATTATGATAAAATTAGGCATAAGGAAGGAGTCATTAAAAGGAGCATTAATGATATCACTTAATTCTTCTCAGATTGGGGTGATCTCAAATGACATTCAAAATAATGTTAAGTACATCTCCAAGATGTGGAATCATTCTCCCATTATGAAAGCCCAAAATTTAATGTGTGTCACTATCATCATTAGTAACTATGGCCAGTTAGCACATGTGAAGAGGATTGCGAATCAGCTAAACAACCTTATTATGCCAAAGAACAACCAAACTCATAACATTTCCTAGTCTATGAAAAAAGAGCAGGCAAAGTATTCAACCATGGGTGGTGATCTTAGAAGAGAAGAGCCTACGGAATGCAAGTGGAAGTAGGATAAGGAAGTTTGGAGAATTTTGAAGAAAGGCCATGTTCATCGATATCTTTAGAGACTCCATGGTTTTGACAATGATGTCTCCAAAGCCTTTGCTGATGGCTGGGATAAGTGCATGGTGAATCTTGCGGGAAAATATTTTAGCCTCATCCTTGAGCTCCTCTCAGAAATAATTGGTCTCCCACTAGATGGTCTGAAGTATTCGAAAGAGGTGAAGGTTGGAACCAGAGCTTATAAGAAGTTTCCTGTCACTGACGAGGAGAGGGCTCTTCTGGTAAAAGGTAAGAAAGACTATGTTGATATGGATAATATTGATAAAATTTGGGGTTCTGTCATCAAAGTTATAATGGAATACTTAACTCTTAAGGGGAGATTTTCTAGGGTCTATAATTATCATTTTCCCCTAGTTAATCACTTCAGACATGATATGTGTATCTCTTTTCCCTACTTTCTCCTCTATTCACTTAACCAGAGCATCACTGATTATAGAGTGAAGAACTTCCCTATTCTCCATGTCGGGCTCATTCGCCTCATTGATGATTATGCTAGAGACCACATTCCTGACCCTATCCCTGCCCAGATCAAAAAAAGGAAGAATTTTGGCTCTCTGTCTAAGAATCCAAAACCTAAGAAATAAATTTTGCTCTCAGAGCTGACCTCCTCTAAGCCTTTGGAAGGGTTGAAGAATGATAAGAACCCTCGTGATGTCATTTCCTCTGACTCTAATAAGAATTTCCTAGAGCCCTCTGCTAGCCCTATCCTCCCGAAGCTTGATGGAGTGAAGCTTATTCCCCAGGACATTGAGACTGAGGTTGTTATGAATACATAGGTGGGTAGTAATGTTGTGTCTACTCCCACTACCTAGACCCCTGAGGAGAAGGATTTAGAGGATCCTAAAATAAAAAATTCCAAGGATAGTTTCGAGGATGATCAGGATAATCAGAAAAGAGGGGAGAAGCTTAACCCTGCTCTGGAGACTATTAATACTGAAGGTAAAGAGAATACTGAGATTGAGGTTGAGGCTGACAACAATAATGTCAAAGAGACTAATACTAACCCTAATGATAGTAATGCAGACTACTCAGGCAATAATAGCTTTAGGGTTTTGGGAGAGGAAAATCTAGACTCCCACGATTCTCCTAGCTCAGGGAAGGAGAACAAGGAGGAGGATAGTGAGAGAATCCTTGATGGTAGTAAATCTCAACCTCTTCAAAGTGAAATCAGAAAGATGGATTCATAGGTTAGAAGATCAATCATCATGTCCCCCCTTGAGATTGCTAAAAACAAATCCATCTATAGTTATAATCTAGACAAATGGGTACAAAGTGATCTGGTTGAGCTTAAGAACAAATGTATCAAATTGGAAAATAAGAACTCTATCATCGAGGAAATAATTGAAAATATCAGGGAGTATTCTCACAATGCTAATGCTCATGTTCTTGATTATGGTTCTGATATGGATGCAAAAATTAAAAAAGCAGTTGAGATAGCCATGATACCTATCTAGGAGAAGACAAGTTGGAATGAGGAAATGTTAAAACACTTTCTTAGCATGGTGAATATAGGTATGAAGTCTACTCTAGAGAACTTGAATACTCTGAGTAAAATGGTAGAAGGAAACAAAGATACAATTGACCTCATTGAACCTACCCAAAAGATGGGACCTGGTACCCATACTAGGTCAAAGAAGCATAAGGTTGATGATCAGGACAGTCAGAGGCTGAAAAATAATGTTAAGACCATGTAGACTCAGCTAGAGGACTCTGAGAGCTTCTTGAAGACTATCTCTTGACCTCAGTGCTGGTGGCTTTTTTTCTCTATTTTTCTTCCAGCATTTTTTGCTTTTTGTTATGTAGGTTCTTATTGATAAATTTGGGAAGTTGTCCCTTTGTAGCCTGCTCCTCTCCTTGGGGAAGCTAGTTGTTCTTTGGGTCTTCATGCTTATATCTCTTCTCTTTTTTAATAGGGTTTCAGGGCCCTTCAAAACCTATTTTTACCGTAATTAAAAACTTTTTCAGTAATTAGCTCACACTGTTTTCCAACCTTTCCATCCTTCAATGGATACTCAATAGTTTTAAATCTTTTTACATCAACTAATCGATTACCAAAATCAATTGAAATATTTTCATGTAAACATTCATCTAAAAATGCAAGATTTCCACATACACCAGAAACACATGCATTCAAAAGAAAAAATGCTCATTAGGTGGGTTACAAAACAAACCTGATATAAATTCTTTTACAATTTGAGATGCTATATTTAAAGCACATTCTTGCAACATTTCATTAGTATGCATGGTAGAACGTATAGATCAAAATACATCATAATGATAATGAAATTGAACATGAAGTTTGCAACAACACGTTACTCATTCCTTGTTAATCCTGACATACCATGGTTTACATTTTTCAAAATATATTTGACTAATAGAAATAGTTAACACCTTAACATCCACAAATTTTTTATACTATTCAGTTTGAGTCATATCCAAAAGATGTTTTGGATGTGGATCACAAATTTTTGAGCCAACTTTGAATTTAAGAACATCTCTAGCATTAGGTGATACTCTTGTATTATCGTGCCAAAAATTTTCAATCAAAGTTTTGACTTCACCATTAAGTTTCATGTCAGATCTTGGGAGTCTGCCACTTAAGCTCCACAAATGGTTTGCCAGATCACTTTCAAAGTTAACTCTTCTCTTTACAGCTCTTGCTAAATTTTTACGATGAATATTAAGATATCCACTTATGTTTGTCATCATTCTTTTATCACAATTAGTTTTATTTACCAAAGTCGTTGTTATTGCTCGTCGTGTCGCATTACTATCTTTACAATGACTTTTCTTTCCGATTGTGTCAAAGACACTAGCAACAATTGATACAACTTGTTTTAGAGAATCATCATTCTTCTTAGATTTCACATAAATGCGTAACCTCTTCATCACTTTTCTCACTTTAGTCATTTTAATTAGTTGTAACATTAATTGACATTGAAACCCAAATTCCTTATTATAAAAAAATTGTCTAAACAATCTACTCGCGTATGTCCTAATCTATCTCCATGAAACCAAACCATCTAGATTGTCTAGCACATCACTTTTAATTTTAAATTGTTCATTCATTTCATTATCATTCAAAGGGGTTTCTTTCTCGATTGGTGTTTGTATGTCTACATCCACATTTTTGATCTCAATTATCGTTTGATTGACAATTTCAATTGGGGTTTGAATTTCACTTTCAATTGGAGTTAGACTATCAGTTCCTTTATCATTATGATTAACATTACTAATTTGGGGTGTTTGATGTGAAATAAAATTAGTTACTCTATTTTCAGGAAGAAAATCTATATTATTTAAAGAGTAACCCGCTAATTCAAAAATATCAAGTTCTTTATCACAATAAGTTTCATTTGGCTGTGAAGACATACTTGTATCCAACACTTGATTAGAAAATGCACCTGAATTTTCTCCTATTGTATTTTCTTCTTCAACCTCTACATCCATCATGGTGTCCTCATTGTTCTCATCTTCTAAAGCGATTGTTGAACTCGATGCTCCAAAATTATCCAGGTTTCAAATTCTTGCTCTTCTTTCTCGTTGTCATTTTGCCTCTTTCTCTCTATTTGCTGCAACCTCATCAGCTGTCAGAACCTTTCTTTGCCTCTTTCTATGTTTTTTTGATCCCATGTTTGCACCAAAATTTGAATTCAAATGAATCCATTCTTGTCAGATCCAAAGCAAGAAAAGAAAAGAGAATGTTCTTTCAAAATATTCTTTCTACAACACTGATATGTCATACAAATGATTGAATAATCATCAATCATTGAGAGCAGGCCCACAGAACTATTTTTTTGTCTCTAACGGATCTTTCAGAAATGGGCACCCATTATTTAAATGAAATGGGTGCCTGTTTTATAAAATGGGTGCCCGTTTCGGTTTCAACGGTCCAAAACAAAACGGGCACCCATTTTTTGAATTTTGAATAACGGGTGCTCATTTCTAAAAACTAGAAATAGGGACTGTACCTCCACCTTGGTTTTTGGTTTGGGATAGGCTTCATCCCACCAAGCTTGTGCTTGGCCTTGCAAAAATATGACTAAGGTATTTAAAAATAAAATTTGTGCCTTGTCATGATTTTTTGGAGGTCTTCCCGAATGAAATTTTAAACGAAACGAAAACCCATTTCAGTTCATATTGTACAGATTATAAAAATATAATTTATATAGTGATATGACAAATTTTCGTATTTTTCCAATAATTATTACGCCAAATTGGTACCTAAAGTTGAAATAGTAAGGTTAACTAAAATTGTAATAACTTTTTTGATTTTAGGTTTTTCAAAAAATGAATTATATGAGACCAATCTACATAGAATTTCCTTAAATTCTCTTGTAAATTATCTAAATCCATTCTGATCTCCCTTAAGATGTTAATCTTTCTCTCTAAGGGCCAAAAACTCTAATACCAAATGTTAGGATTAGGTAATACTAAGAGGTGGGTTAATCAATATTACATCACTTAAAATAAACTTTGAACCAATTCAACATAAACCATAAGCATATTGAAATCAAATGAACATAAATAAATAAAACAATACTCATAACACTATTATTTAGTGTCGAGAAAACCTTGGCCAAGGGAAAACCCCAATGGGGATGATATCCACAAGCATGCACTAAAGTATAGTTTCCATCTTAGGAGACCTAGCCATGTTAGGAGCTGAATATTACATAGTACAATTCCTTGTTAGAGGAATAACAACCTTGTTAAAGGTATAAAACACCCTTTTAGGGGCCAATTGAGAGTAAAACTCTTACAATATACTTCTGTTACAATGTGTTCTCGGTAATGGACAAAAAAAGCATCATCTAGTGTTAGATAGTTCATGTTATAGCTCTTCAATGATCTCTTTCATCCTCTGCTCTTCCATTCACATCTCCAAAAACCATATCATATCCATCACATACTTTTCTCTACAAAATATCTTCATATATATATATATATATATTTGCTAAGTTGGCTCTTTAGCTAAATATTACATAGTCAGCTCTCAATATAAAATATATTTGATAAAGGAAATATCAAATACATAGTTGGCTCTCTTACATAATAAAAATATAGACTATTAACAAACATAATCTATCTTAGCTTGCCAGAAGTCCACATCATACTCCCCAAATAATCACTTTAGTTCAACAGCTCTATATTAATGTTCTGCTACTGTCGCTTGTCTTTATTTCACTATAACTCTCTATAAACTTTACCAAAATGAAATTGATCTTAGATGAAGGTCATACATACTCCATAGTATCTCCCTCTAAGATTGCATGTCATAACTTGTCTGTCTCAATTTTTGATACCCAAAATACCTTTGTATTTCTGCTTTGTACTTAGTCGATTTCAGAATAGAGTCACCAAAACTTAACTGGAGATCAACTGATCAATATGCCAGATGTGTTTCCATAAATGAAAACCAAAAATTGAATCATTACACACAAAATTGATCACTTTCCAACACATCTAAAGCATGGATAATCATGAAAAGGATATGTCACTTATGGAAAAAGGATCCTTAAAGAGGAAGAGACATTATCAACAAGACCCCCACCGTAGAGGAGTGCTTAGGATAAAATATCATCTTTCAAAGAAAAGAAAAGAGGGATAAAATATTCAATCATCAAGCCCCTTGCGATCAAGTGGAAGATGAATCTTAGAGTGAAGGAATCTAACTTTAACCCAAAGCAAGGGCAAGAGTTTATAAAGAACATAATTTACAAAGTAAAGAAGAGGTGATGACCTAGGATAATCACCTCTCATATAAGAGGGTATCCATAGCCAAAACATAAATCTTTATAAGGAAATAGTGTTACGGAATACAAAAATGTCATTAAGCTAAGGAAAGTAGATCTTTAGACAAAGAGAAAGAAGGAAAACCTTGCCCCCAAGGGATGAAAGCAAGGGATATACCAATCATATCAAGATATGTTGTAACAAAGAGATATCTTTACAAAACAAATGTCCTAGAAAATATATCATGAATATTATAAGAGAGCTATGGATGATTATGAGCAAAGGAAGGATGTATCATAATACAATACCGTAGGGATAGAATATAGAAAGGATAACCAATTAAGCTAAAAAAAAATACATGCTAAGAGAATAATGAATCCTAAAAAATGGAAGAATTACCTCTTTCCCCCTAGTGAATAGACAAGAGGGAGAAATATCTATATTATAGAAGAACGAGGGGTATTCCCCATATGAAAATTATGAATAAATTGTAATACTGCATGAGAGTGAGATATAATTCCTAAAGCGGCTCTTTCTCTAACATACATCCTGAAATGCACACAATCAACAAGTAAATGTGTATTACTATAATGAAAAGGAGATATGTACTTGGAGAGAGCAACTTTTGACACAGGTTTAAAGATTTCTTTCTTATAATTCATTAACTAAACATATACCTTCTTAGCCACATCTTGAGGGGTATTAGGGTAATCTACGAAAGGTGCTGGAAGAAGAATATGAAGAGGAGGGCGATGATCAAAATCAGCCACCTTAAGTTGAGATAGCGGAAATCCTAGACCATGATTTTCTTATTTAGGGGATAGATGAGCCAGATATTTAATACCGTGTTCATTAACACCAAGCCCTGAACCCTTATAACCTTGTTTAGCCACCATATTGTATCTGGTAGGGTACATATCTTGTAAAAATTCTACAGGAGGTGATTGTTTACGGTGGTCATGAGAAAATGTTGTGTAAGGTGGAATGATAGGTTTAGAAGAAGCTTCTTTTCTCTTCCCTTTAACATCATCATGGATCAGATAAGAAGGGGAAGGTAAATCAAAGAATTCTTGCACATCTGCATCATGAACCATAGATTGAGCCCCATCATGAGTGTGGGAAGAAATAGGGATAGAAGATGGAGAAATAGGAGTGGGAATATTAGGAATTGGATTAGGAAGGATGGGATTAGGATTAGGAAGATTAGGAACTAGATTAGGCATGATAGGATTAGGATTAGGAATATTAGGAAATGGGGTATCATCTTCCAAATTCTTCACAGAATCTAAAAGAGAAATAAGTTCGCTACACAAATGCTTAATGAAATTTTTTAAAGTAGGAAGGATAGTATTAGGTAATCTCAAAATAACATAAGCAAGTGAAAAATGAAGAGTAACAAACATAATGAAATGGATGATACTCTCATAAACATCATAACTACTATAAAGAGATGCTAAAAGAAGAATAATGAGGAAAATAACCATACCCCAATGTATCTTAAAGATCATCATAGTGAATGAAATGCAAGAAAATTTTATGAGAATGTAGATTATTTTGTATTTTAAAATGCAAGAGCATAAAAGAAAATTAATTTAGTATGTATGCAAAAGATAGTCTCTAAGGAAAAGAGGCAAAGAATCTAACACCAAAAAGAAAGAGTTGTCTATCGCGGGTTCACCAAAATGTAGGATATTAGGGTGTGTTGGAGTGATGATGTGTGGCCTCCTAATCTAAGACAAGGAGATGATAAATACAAAAAGGAATCAACTAGTTATGGATAAAGAGGGGAAGAGGATCTAATTTATTAATTATAAAGTGAAATAATAGGTCTGAATTGCGTAAAACCTTAATTGAAATGAAACATTTATCTAGGAATGTAGAAGATCTGGAAAAGTTTGTTTTCTAATGTCTGTGTTGAGTTTCGGGAAATTCTACAATTAGATCTAGAATAGAAATGCAAGACGGAAAAAACCCAGAAATATTTTCCTTTTCTGAGTTAGGTCGACCTTGACCTCTTTGCGGGGGCACAACTGTACCCCAAAATATTGACCTCAACTTGCACTGCTCTGATAGAAATTTTGTTCACGGTTTTCCAAAAGTTGGCTGAAAAGGGTATCCAAATCTTCTCTTAAATTTCCTATCCTATACCTGTACCTATAAGAAAAATGGTTTTGTTTTCTGGGGCGAGGGGTTTACCTTAGTCAAACCCCAATTTAGGAATTAACCTTGAAATCAATAATTTTAAATAGATAATGCTAGCAACTAGTAGAAGTAAATCTAACAATGAAGCTATGATATTTTATAGATATGCAATTGTGTTTCAAATGTAAACAATTATGTGAATATGAAAGCTTGGACTCAATATTAGAAACTATAAACCTTCATGATTGTATGCTTGGAATCCACCTTTAAGGAAGAATGCATGAATCTTGAGGATGCACAAAGGATCTTGAAGGAAGATCACACCACCATGATGGATAAATCTAGGGTTTGAATGATGAATCTAGAATGTTTGTTCCAAATCCCTTCAAAGTCTTAAATGCTTGAATCCTTGATCTTCAATGGATAACTTGAATGCTTGAGAGGAAGACTTGAAAACCTTGATTGAACACTTGGAAGCTTGAAAACATGTAGAATGATGGACGCTTGAAAGTAGATGATAATGTGCTCATCTCCAAGTAGATGAGTGATTCAAAATGAGAGGAGAAATATTCCTTATATACCAATCTAGGGCACAATCTTCTAGAGAGGCCTACATAGGAGAATTAAATTCCAATTAAACATATACCCCTAGAAGTGGAACTATATTAAATATAATTTAAGAGTCATCACTTTGGAACCTGAAACAGCCGACCTGGAAGTGGGAAAATGAACTTTTGAATATCCCTCAGTAGCTGACAAACTTCCCAATTGGAAATGGGGACTTGGGTCAAGGTTGAGGTTGACATTGACCTAGGTCAGGGTCATTGTTGACCCTGACCTAGGTCCAGGTTGAGGTTGACCTTGATCCAGGGAGTCATGACCCTTGGAAAATGTGCTAGGTGGGATAAAAAGTGGTTGAAGAGGCCCAATCAGGGTCCTAAATAGCCACAAAAGATGTAGAAGGGGTAGAAATGAGAGGAAAACATGGCGATGACCCAAAACACCCCCTAAGGAAGGCTAAAAACTCTTAACATGGAAGTGCTTCCATTTTAAGATGATACATTATGGTAGACTTATGAGCTATTAAATTCCTCCTTAACTTTATTAAGAATTAGAATTTCCTCATCTGAATCCCCATCTTCCCTCTTACTATCTTTTTTACCTGGAATCTTGCTTAACCATCCTTTTTTGATAAAAATTGGTGGTTTAGCTCGTAAATGTTCCAAACTTATCTTATTGGGAGGTGGAGGGATGGTGAAACCTTCCACTACAAAGTGCTAGGATAACTAGTTCAGGTTAGAGGATACCTTAACATGAGGCCAAATCAACAGAAAATGGAGGTTTATTTTTGTCTCGTCCTGGTGGTTATCAAAGACATCAGAATCTCTGAACACCAAACATGGCCTACAAGGTAATTTTTTATCATACTCAATATTGCCTATTGAAACACTCATATAATCTTTAGGGTATGGTACCCTTTGTCTGAAATTAATACTATTTACCACTTCTTCCAAGCCTCCTAGAATTCTATCTGTGAAGATCTTTCTACACAGTCGTATAGTCTCAATCTTACTATATCCTACTCGGAGTAACCACGATATGAAAATTCCTACAATATCACCATTGGTTCATAGAGTGAAGAAATAGTCAAAGTATGCATCACCTGATGCTAATTCAACCACCATTCTAATCATGTCATCCATAGGATTTAAAATTATGCTCCATCTCTCTGGTGTTATCTTCCCTGGAAATGTTGAATCCTTTTTATTCTTAATATAGAAAGTTCTGACATTGGTATACATTTTTTGTAATTGGAAATATCCTATATTAGTCTAAACCCTAAAAATTACATACCAATATTAAATGCACAAATCTATGCTACATACCTACTTCCTTCCTTATCATAATCGAGTGAGATAATTTGAAAATGATTTTTGTTCCTTTCTTAAATAGAATAGGTGTGACTTCAAAAGACATTATAATATTATTAATTCTTCGCTTGCTTGATTATACTACTCTTTTTAACCCTAATAATTATATATTATATGTAGAGATTGTCTTGAATGAATTTATTAAGGCACTCTTCGATTTGAGTATTAAATATGATGGATAGTAGTAGTGTATTGTATCATGATTTTACCACATGAATCTCTGCAGGATTTTGTTTCCATAATTACTCTCTTAATGAAAGAGACTTTAATATTAAATGTTTCCTTTAGATCCCGATGGCTCACTTATTATTATTAATAATTTTGTAGTTTCTACTTTTGTCTTAGCTACTACTTATTATGTATAGTATCGATATTTACTGATCAGTTTTAATTTAATTACCAAACCATTTCTTAAAATATATTTTAGGTAGTCTATTTTTAGTAGCCATATCAAATGAAAAACCTATATCCATATATAACTCTATTTTCATATATATTAATATAATAATATATATATATATTGGTTTAAATTGGAGCATATATAAATACCCAATTCTCTGATTTTAGTGTTGTTACAAAAGAGAGAACATTATCAAAAAAATTTAATTATAACTCATATTCCATTATAATCATTCTCCTTCGTACATTTCATCACTGAACAGTGAGTCCTACTTCATCTTCTAAGACAAATTTATCAAACCAGTTTGGTTCAAAGGTGTTCCTAATATGCATAAAAATAAATAAGAAATCAAGATTTCTTCTGATTGATGGCATTTCTTCAATGCATCTATTTTGATCTTCAACCATCATGACATGAAAGGTAGGAATGTTCCTATCATTTTTCATAAAATGATGGTAGTATCTTGGTTTTGGGATAGTTAAATCTTCTGTGATGCTTGAAATCACCTTTTTTCAAATCTACAAGATATTTCCTTTTGAATATTTTCCTGCATAATCTTCCTATAGCCTATAAGTTAGGATCAACTTGGAAGGTTGAAGCTATAAACATAGCTAGGATATTAGAGTTCACTCGATGACTATTGTAATTTTTAATGAATTTTCTTCCTATAATAATGAAAACAACCCTTATAGTAATGTCATAAGTTGCCAACATCATTTTCTTGATACTTTTCATAGTAATTTTACCATTAAAGGGTACTTGAGATTTGGAGCATCTAAGCTTAATTGCAGTAGCCATATTTTCACAATTGAACCTCGCATTACATTTCCTTTCACCATTTAAAAATAGCCTTCTATTTATAATTATGTGACCAATATAGTCCCAAGAGTTTCTAGTTGGAATGATCGTAGAACTTGGATTGTTTAAGCTTCTATGCCCTTGAAGTTTCAAATTCCTTAACACATCTTTTATTCTTGATTTTTTTATTGGTAATATGTTTTTATACTAATACCCTAAACATATATACACTTTTTCTTAAATCCTATACCTATTTTATCTTTTATGCTTCTTTGATTAGCTAAGTTAATAGCAACCTAGTTACTTTTTCTATAAATATAATTAGTATTGTTATGTTCTAAGTATATTAAAAGACCTCTAACCTATATAGAAAAATCACTCAATTTCTACTCATATGTAAGCCTACTAAGGAGCCCTAAATTCTATCTACATATTCCTATCTAGTTTATTAGATATTAATTACTTCTTCAATCCTGCCTTCTACACCTTTGTTGGCTAGGGAATCGACAATTTGATTACCTTCCCTATAAATATGATTAATCATGTAATGATTAAATAATCATAATAAATTCAACCCTCTCTTCACTAACCCATTTAGTCTCCAATTTTGAGTATTTCCTATCCTGATGGCATTAATGATTAGGCAAGAGTCGCCTCCTATTTCAATATTATCTAAATTTAGTTTTTTACATAACAATAAACCTTCTATTAGAGCATTGCATTTTGCAACATTATTAGTAGCAATTCCTAAAAGGGAAGCTTTGTGTGCAATCACTTTACTTGACCAATCATGAATACAACACCCTATCCCTACCCTTCTTGGGTTTCCTTTGGAAGCATCATCAAAGTTAAGTTTGAACCATCTTCAGAGGGAGGTTTCCATACACATTTATGTCTTAAATCTTCCTTTCCTACTCCTTGTTGACCTACAAAGGGAGGAATTTTTAGACCAAACCATAGTTTCCTTAATTTCTCATCTTCTTGAGTGAACAAAAAATCCTTCCTTCTAGACATATTATGATTATTCACTACTTCCACTATGCAAGCTTCTATTTTTTTTAAAAGTTGATCTTGGTATAGTTTCTTATCCTTAAAAATTAGTCTATTTATTTCCTTCCATAATTCCCATATTACTATGGAGGGAGAAATACTCCATATCTTCCCAAACAAACCAACATCCTTCATTCTAGACCAACATTTAAGGGTATCCAACAAGTTGCAAGGAAAATTCATTTTCCATTTTAATTTGTTAGCTAGAAAAGTCTATCAATTATGCGAAAATTCACAATTTTTGAAAAGGTGATCTACATATTCAGAGTCTTTTTCACAAAAGACACATCTCGATGGCCCATAATAACTAATTTTCTGGAACCAATCAGTAGTCAAAATTTTGTGTTGTACCTACCTTTTGAAGACAATATTTGTTCCAACATAATTCAATTGGTAATGAAGTTTGAGTTTGTACAGTATTGGAAAGAGTTTCACACCTAAATGATGTTATATACTCCCCGTTATTTGACTAAGCCCAAATACTTTTGTCTGGGTCATTAGAAGGTTTTAATTTCCTACTTGTCAAGAATTCTTCCACTTCATTCCTAAATGTTATAGGTAGTCCTAAATTATCAAAGGATTTCCATCTCCATCCTTTTATGCCCTGCATACCCATCCGTACATTTTGTGTACAAAATGTCAGGTCCACCCTTTTTTCTTGTCTTTTCTTTCTTTCCCTTCTTTTCAATTTGGTTTGGTCATTTGTTTCTCCAGGCCTTTTGGTCCCATTTTATCTTTTCCTTTATTTTGGTGTCTAGTGTTGACTCTGGGACCCAGGTCTCGGAGTGTCGTTCCCAAGTGGGTGATTCGGGATCTTTTGTGCCCGACGATCATTTTCCCTTCCTTCAAAGGTGAATGACTGTTAGGTGTTTTTGAGTCCAAACCCTGGTTGCTAGCATGTTTCTTGAAGTTAATTTTGGTAACTAATGCGCTCTTCTAGGCATTATTTAAGGCCTTTTACAATTTTATTTTTACACATACCGCAAACGAGTTACCTTTTGGCAAATTTTCTTGAGAGAGAAGCAGTTTTTTTTCTGAGCTGAGACGCCTGAGCTAGAAGGTAAAAAAGTGTGTTCGACAGTTCTGGTGAAGTGTTTAGGTGAAAAATTGAAGCTATTTGCAGTATCCCCATTTGATATTTTGAGGTTCAGGTAGGCTCTTGGGTTTCCTTTTCTTTTGTTTCATTTTTTTTCTTCTATTTTTTTCTCCGCATGTTTCTCGCTTCTTTCATTTGCTGGGTTGTGTTCCCTTTAGTGTTTGTTCACTTTCATTGCTTCAAGGTTTCATCTGACATTCATCATGATGTTGTCCTTGATTCCAGTCCATCTTCTTCCCTTCATAGTCATCCAGCTCAAAAGGAAAGACACCCACCCTTTTGGGTTGTAGATTTTTGTAAATACTACTTTCTTCCTGCTAGGAAGTTTGTAAATACATCGAGTTGCAGTTGTATATTTTGAGTATAATCTCTAAATATTCTATAAATTCTCTTTAAATTAGAGTCTCTATAGATTTTTTTGTAAATTCAGGTTGGTGAGAGCTGTAGGTTTCAGTCTGTGAGTTCTGGTAGCTTGTTGTAGGTTTAGTTTCATCTGTAAATTCTGTGAGTCTGCAACGCTCTATTTTTTTTCTCCGCTTAGAGACATGAAATTTTTGAGAGTTTTTTCCCAATTGGGTGTTTTGGAAATAATTCATGAGGACCCTCTCTCATCCCAATTCTTTACAAGGTCTCAGATCATGTTCGTCCAATAACTAGGTTCACCACCTTGGTTGGTGCTTCCCTAGATGCCGAGGAGGTAGGTATGCTAGTTGCAGAGGCTAGCTCACCAATAGGTCGTTAATCTTTTCTCTCTCCTCCATCCTTTCCATCTTAATGGAGAAATTAGTTCCCACAAATGAAGATTTAAAATTTTTCTCAAGTGGAATTCATGCCACTCACACCAGAATAAATGTTCATTTATGGTATTACTCAGCCGAGTGGTCATGCACATGTTAAATTATGGTAGCAGGGCTACCTATCTTATCACTGATGATTACTATATTTTCAAGTTAATGTTAAGTGTGTTAACAAGCCTGACCTTTTCTACCTCATATGACCCCTTTTGGGTCATCGTTGGGTCCTTGGTAAGAAAGAAATGTTTCATGTGTTAAAATTACATATTAAATCTTGGACATATCATCCCATCTAGGATGCCTTAATGTTTCTTTGTTTTATGTGAGAAAGTGAGGTCACTCTCAAGGCCTCTAGAATCCAAAATATTTCAATATTTATATTGATGGTTGTCGGGTTCGCAGGTATAGTTCAAAGAAATAAATAAATGGATTCAGGGTCTTCACCTCCCAGGAGTCTGAAACTCCCAAGTGTCGGTACAGGCAGCAGCAAGAGGAACAAGATAGAGCGGACATTGGCAAAGCTTTTGCTAACCCTGAAATATAATAATAACGGGAGGATTCATGGGTTCCAAGTTGAGTATGCACTTAAAGAGATCACCAAATTAGACATCGGTACATGGGCCAAATTGCAGGGCCTCATTTTGATGATCCATCAACTTCGATGCACCAATTACTCCATCTCAATTAACTTAGTGATATCCATAATTATCCAAGTAGTTGGATTTCCATGCTCAGTAAAAGCACTCAAGCTAATTTGGATCCTGGCTAGGGGTTATCACCAAGGTAGTATGACTACTATCCTGACTTCCCCCACTCCTCTAGGATACCCGGTGCCCATTTTCACATTGGAGCATGACACCACTGCCAAAGGGTGGCACATCCCATGATTCGCAGGAGTTGTTTCTCTCACCAAGGTCGAGTCCCTCCAGTAGTATGAGGATGCGGAAGGCATGGCTTGATGCCACCTCACTACACAATGGCTGCAAAGTCTGTGCTAAGATTACAAGAAAATGCAGACAGAGCTTCCTTGAGCTACAACTTCAAGGAGCCCATCCAGGTAGGAATTATCTTATTATGTAGGATCTTCGGAGAACCACATGCTCAGGAATTATCCCCTTGGATGTATTGTTTTTTATAAGGTATGAAAACCAATAAGAAACTCTACAACTAGACTGACATCATCATCAGAAATGTAGACATCCATATGAGGAAGGTTGACATAGAGAAAAAGTTCTACATGACTTCCTACGTCCTTTGGCCGCTTGCCCGATAGTGCCAGGGATTTTGAGGTTTAATAATAGTTGGTGTTCTTGGGGAAGGTCCTAGTGGAGAAGAGACCCAAACTATACCAAAAAATCTCTCAAGGGTCCAAGACACCATCTATACACCATACAATCTAGGGCTCTGTCAAAGTTTCCAAAACCCACACATACAAGACTAGATTCAATTCCTAGTCTTCTCTAGCCTTAAAGAATTCTTAAGTCACAACTAGAACCAATAAATTTAGGGATGGAATAGGGGTTGTAAAAGGTTAGAAACCTTATTTAGATGTATTAAAATACAAATACCACACTTACACAACTCTGAGACACAATTTGGATACCCAAGCCTATATAGGGCTAAAAGGTGCAAAAATGGATTAATGAAGGAAAATTACATGGAGGTCCACCAAGGAAAGTCTTAACCACCCTCAAATGCTTCAATTAACTTACCAACAACACCCTCCAAGCTAGGAATCTTGACCAATATCCTCACTCCTGTTGTTCACAATTTCCTCCTAGGCCTAATTGAGCAATTAGGTAACTTTTCCAAATAAAGTGCCTCAAGTTTGATTCAATTTCCAATCCTTCCAATTGGAACACTTGTGGGACGACACCAAAATAATAAATCCAATGATTTAGGTCTTCATTCCGCTCCTAGCACAAGTTGTGCTTCAAAAACCAAATTCTGGACAGTCACATCTAGATGCCTATCCAGAGGATTTAGTGCTTTCTCTCTCCATTGATTGCCTCATGATCTAAGACCATAAAATTATTATATTAAATACTCCCTTCTTTCTCTCCACCAAAGGCTTATATTTTTCCCATGGTGGAGTCTCTGCGAAAGAGGAATTTTGTCTCTAAACCCTAGTTAGGGCCCTCCTGCGACTAGTGGCTAATCAAAATTGGATAAATTTTGTTCCCCTGCACTTCAAGACTTAAAACCACTTGAAAAATTCTCATAAGACACCAAAACAACTTTCATAATCCTTCAATGGTGCATTGGGATCTGTACAACTTAGAATACAGTTGAAATTACAGAAAAATAGTTGAATTTTATTAGTTTCAACATCAAAACTTTACAATAGGTTCACTCCAACCATGGAGTAAGGTTTTTGAAACTTTTCATACATTTCCAAAATAGTTCCAACCGAAAAAGTGTTTGTGAACGTTGGGATTCAAAAGTTGTCACTTTTTGACAAGAAGTTGCATTATGCAACATTGACAACTTTTACAACATTTGAGAACTTTTTACAAAATATGTCTAATGTGACTAAACTTGAAAAGTTTTGTGTTTAGACTCCATAAGAGACTTTATAAAGGTTAAATTAACATTTCTACCCTTAATTAGGTTTCCTAGACTACTCTAGCCTAATCTACCCAATATTGTCCAAAAATGACTAAGGTAGACAACTAGGTTTATAACATCACCTAGTGTCCCCTTGTCTTAAATTAGGACTTATTGATGACATTGGATCCTAGATCCAATCAGTACCCTAAACCTTTGTTCTTGGGTCCATTGGTGTGCTTATAGTGGATGGATTTGGGGGTGCTCTTGTACCATACTCCCGGGGTGCATTGATCTCAAGTCCTCTTGAGATGAGGTCTTCTAAAATAGAGAAATGCCTCTGAATCTCTTGTTCATCCATCCATATAGATTCTTCTTCAATAAATCCTTGCCACTTGACCAATTATTTCTTGTAAAAATTCTCCCTTGTTTGTTTAATGATCTTTGTATCCAAGATCTTGTCAAGTTTCTTTGGTTCATGAGAAGGTATCCTTGCAACATCTTCTTCAAGTTCTTCTACCTAGAACTGGACATCCCTCCTACTCTTATTCATGGTCTATTTATACTTGTATGCACTCTTCTCAAGTTCCAATCTCACTGGATCATGAATTTGTTTCGTACTCTCTACAAAATCTTCTCCATGAGCACTAACTGGAGTGTTTGGTGGGACTTCTCTAAGTTCCAAGATGCCTCTTGGACTTTTCCCATACACAATCAGGAAGGAACTCTTCCATGTGCTCCTATTGACTAATTCATTGAAAGAAAACTCTACTTGGGGTAGGACTGAATCCCCCTTATCACCATACTATTTTTCTGACACCTAAGAAGAATTCTAAGTGACCTGTTGACAACTTATGTCTTCCCATTTGTTTGTGGATGGTAGGAAGAACTAAAAGTTAGATTGGTCCCTAACCTTTTCTGTAAGGTCCTCCAAAATTGACCAATAAACTTTACATCTCTGTCAGCCAGAATGGTTTGAGGTAAGCCATGTATCCTCACAATTTTTTTAAAGAATAAATTTTCAATAGATGATGCATCGTTGGTACTTTTACAAGGGATGAAGTGGGCCATTTTACTAAGCCTATCTATTACCACATATATGCTATCATACCCTTTTTGTGTTCTATCAAATGGACAGGGGTACATGAAGTGGGTTGGTATAACCCTCCATTTGTAGATGTACCCCTGTCCGTTTGATAGATGGTGCATGTCTCCACAATCTTCCTTACTTCAGTCTAAATCTTTGGCCAATAATAGAATCTTCTCACCTATTCTAAATTCTTATCCAAACCAAAATGTCCTCCCATGTTGCCTGCATGCTTTTCTCTAATGATGTTCTCCCTCATTGAACACTTTGGGATGCACAACTGGTGTCCTTTGAATAGTAGACCATTTTGGATCAAGTAATTTGTATACTCAACATGATAAGCCTCAGAAAAGTTAGAACATAGTTTATAAATAACACTGAAGTCATCATTATCCATATACATATCCTTCAATGAATCAATCCCTACACTTTGAAGTTGGATTTCTTGCATTGCTAGAGTCCTTCTGCTTAATGCATCTGCCACATTATTGGAAAATCCCTTCTCATGCTCTATTTAAAAAGGTTTAGGCTTGTATTGATTCCACCCATTTCATATGTTTGTGGCTTAGATTCTCTTGAGTGTTTAAGAAATTCAATGCTTGGTTGTCTGTTAAGACAACAAATTTCTTTGGTAGGAGGTAGTGCCTCCATTTCTTCAATGACTAGACTAAGGCATATAGTTCCAAGTCATAAGAGAAGTATTTCCTATTTTATTCATTCAGTTTCTCACTAAAAAATCCTATAGGTCTCCCTTCTTGGCTCAAGAAAGCCCCTATAGCTAGGTTAGAAGCATCACATTCAATGGTAAATATCTTTTGAAAATCAAGAAACACTAGGATAGGTTTCTCCATTACCTTTTTCTTCAGCATTTTGAAGGCTTCTTTTTCATCTTTTTTCCACACAAACTTGCACTTTTTCCCACCCTTAATGGTTTCATGGATAGGATCACACGACTAACTAAAATTCCTAATGAACTTTCTGTAAAAAGTTGCAAGCCCATGAAAACTCCTAAATTTAGTCATTGTCCTAGGAGAATTCCAACTCAAGATGGCTTCTACCTTCTTAGGGTCCATTTTTATGTTCCCTCCTGAGATCACAAACCCCAAATATACAAGCTCTTCCTACATAAAAACACATTTCTCCAAATTTATAAAAAGCTTCTCTTCATGCAAACTCTTTAGGACCAAGTTAAGATGTTCCAAATGTTCCTCCTTATTCTTGCTAAAAATAAGGATGTCATCAAGGTAAACTATGAAACATTTTCCAAGGACTGGTTTGAGAACTTCATTCATGAGACTCATGAATGTGCTAGGAGTATTTGATAGGCCAAAGGGCATCACTCTCCACTCATACAAGTCTTCATTGGTCTTAAAGGAAGTTTTCCATTCATCACCAGCCCAAATCCTAATTTGGTGGTAGCCACTTTTCAAATCCACCTTGGAATAGTACCTTGCATCTCCTAAGTGATCCAATAGATCCTCTACTCTAGGAATAGGGAACCTATACCTAATTTTGATTATATTTATTGCTCTAGAATCAGTGCACCATCTCCACGTGCCTTCCTTCTGAGGAGCCAAAAGAGCAGGTACTGCATAAGGACTGAGACTTTTGGTTATCAATCCCTTATCTAGGAGTTCTTGGATCCATTTTTCCATCTCCTTATTTTTATTTTGGGTCAACTTATATGTTTCCTTGTTTGGTAGAGTTACACCTGGGATCAATTCTATATTATGGCTTATATCTCTGATTGGGGGTAATTCATTAGGAAAATCCTTTGTCACAATGTCTTTGTAATGTTCAAGTAGGTCTTCTACTTCTTTAGGGCCTACTCTTCTCAGGGGTTTCACTTCCTTCTCAACCTTCTTAGTTCTGTCATCCTTACGTAAAATGACAAGAGCATAGCAAGGGGTCTTTTATTCTTTCAAATTTTTCGAAAAATCTTTTTCACCTACAAATAAAAATTTAGGATCTTTTTTCTCTTCTATAGAATAAAACAGGGGTAAGAAAGTTACCTTTTCTCCTTTGTATTTGATTGAATAGGTGTTCAACCTTCCATCATGGTGAGCCTCCACATCATACTACCAAGGTCTCCCAAGTATCAAATGGCAGGCATCCATGGGAACAATGTCACAAAGAACTTTGTCTTTGTACTTTCCAATTTGGAACTCCACCCATGTTTTCTCCTCTATCACAGTCTATTGGTTCTTTATGAGTCATGACACCTTGTCAGGGTTTTTATGTGGCACCCTTCTCAACTTTGGTTTCTTTACTACTTCTTCTGAAACTAAGTTGTCCATGGACCCACTGTCAATCACCATCTTGCAGACTTTGTCTCCCACCTTGTAGGTGGTTTTGAATAGAATCTTCCTCTAAGGGGGTTCTTGAGTGCTTGGATCCTTCAACAATGTCCTCCTCATCATGAGGACTTATCCTTCCTTAGGTGGTGCATAAGTCCCATGTGTATTATCTCCTTGGTTCTCTTCTTCCCTCACTATGTTTTCCCTTCTCTCTTCCTGATTAATTTCCTTCTCTAGACACTTGGATGCTAAGTGCCCTAGTTGGTTACATATGTAACACCTTGGAGGTCCTAAACTTCTCCTTCCAAACCTTCCCCTTTAATCTCCTCTTATGCCTGTATAAGAGCCTCTAGAACTGCTTTCTCCAAAAGAGTTCTCTTGTCTGGTTTCTCCAAAGTTCCTAGGAGTTTGTCCTTTCCCACTATTTTTTCCTCTTCCTCTATTGCCAAAGTCTCTCTGACCTCTTCCTCTTCCACTTTTTGCTTGCTTCCTCTTGAGATTTTCCTCAACTTTCAATGCTAATTGATAGCATCTTTGGACAATAGTAGGAGAACATAAACTAAGTTCATCTTGAATTTTTATCCTCAGCCCTTGCATATACCTAGAAAGTCTTACACTCTATGGTTCCACTATCTTAGACTTCATGGTAAGTTTATGGAATTATTTAGTATAGCTTGAGATGTCCATCTCCTTTTTCCTTAAACTTTGTCTCTTCTTATGAAGTTTAACTTCATAGTCTTCAGGCACATAGGCTTCCTTCACCAAGGTCATCATATTCTTCCATGTGCCCACTATATTCTTATCCATATTCAACCTCTCTACTTGAGTGAAGTTCCACCAAGTTAGGGCAGATCCCTTCAACTTGAAATTTTCTATCTTAAATTTCTAATGCTTTGGTATCTCCTCACAGTCAAAGAAACTAGTGAGTGCATCAACCCAATCCATGAATTCTTCTG
The DNA here is from genome assembly GCA_018584345.1 of Thuja plicata. Classification (NCBI taxonomy): domain Eukaryota; kingdom Viridiplantae; phylum Streptophyta; class Pinopsida; order Cupressales; family Cupressaceae; genus Thuja; species Thuja plicata. The sequence continues at coordinate 4,630,492 of MU224552.1, forward strand.
GATCCATCTTCCCACTGTAGATAGGTAGGTCAAGCTTAGTGTCCATGGTTCTTCTCTCCATGGATTTCAAAATCTTGAAGACTAGCCTCTGTTCTACAGGGACTTCTTCTTCATCCTCCTCCAAAGGGGTTTCTTCTTCACTCCCCTCCTCTTAAACTCTAGAGTTTCCACTACTCCCTCTCTTGACTTGTTCCTTAATTATTTCTATTTCTTGCCTCATTAATATCCTTTCTACATCATGTTCCTTCACCACTCTCAGTAGTTCTACATTGGTCATCCTATTTGAAATTTTGTTGTCTTCTCCACCATCTGACATGGCTGCAAACTTGTCTTCCTCCGAAGATCTACTAGTTTCTCTAATACCACTCAGAGAAGAGCCCCAAACTATACCAAACAATCTCTCAAGGGTCCAAGACACCTTCTATAAACCATACAATCTAGGGCTCTATCAGAGTTCCCAAAACACACACATACAAGATTAGATTCAATTCCTAGTCTTCACTACCCTTAAATCATTCATAAGTCACAAATAGAACCAATGAATTCATAGATTGAATAGGGGTTCTACAAGCTTAGACACCTTATTTAGATGTATTAAAAGAAAAATCTCACACTTACACAACATTGAGACACAATTTGGACACCCAAGCCTATATAGGGCTATAAGGAGCAAAAATGGATTAATGAATGAAACTTACATGGAGATCTACAAAGGAAAGTCTTAAACACCCTCAAATGCTTCAGTCCACTTACCAACAACACCCTCCAAGCTTGGAATCCTGACCAATCTCCTAACTCCTATTGTTCACAATTTCCTCCTAGGCCTAATTGAGCAATTACGTAACTTTTCTAAAGAAAGTGCCTCAAGTTAAATTCAATTTCCAATCCTTCCAATTGAAACACTATTGGGATCACACCAAACTACTAAATCCAAGGATTTAGGTCTTCATTCCACCCCTAACCTAATTTGTGCTTCAAAAACCAAATTCTGGACAATCACATCTAGATGCTTGTCCAGAGGATTTAGTGTTTTCTCTCTCCATCAATTGCCTCTTTATCTAAGACCAAAAAATTCTTAAATTAAATCCTCCCTCCTTTCTCTCCACCAAGGCTTAGATTTTTCCCATGGTGGAGTCTTTGGGAAAGAGGAATTTTATCTCGAAACCCTAGTTAGGGACCTCCTGTGACCAATGGCTAATAAAAATTGGATAAGTTTCATTCCCCTGCACTTAAAGACTTCAAACCACTTGAAAAATTATCATAAGACACCAGACCAAATTTTAGAATCCTTCAGTGGTGCATTGGGATCCGTACAGATACGTACAACTCATAATACAGTTGAAATTATAGAAAAACAATTGAATTTTATTGATTTCAATATCAAAAATTTACAATAGGTTCACCCTAACCTTGGAGTAAGGTTTTTAAACCTTTTTATACATTTCCCAAATAGTTCCAACTGAAAAAAGTGGTTGTGAACATTGGGATTCAAAAGTTTCACTTTTTGACAAGAAGTTGCATTATGCAACATTAACAACTTTTACAACATTTGACAACTTTTTACAAAGGATGTCTAATGTGACTAAACCTAAAATTTTTTGTGTTTTGACTCCATAAGAGACCTTATAAAGGTTAAACTAACATTTCTACCCTGTTAGCTCTTTTTCTTGCAACACTTACCTAATGATGACAGTATACCTTGTATACTCAGTTGCAACCTCTTTTAGGCAAGAGAAAGACTAATTTCTAAGGATTGGATAAGATCCTTCTTCGTTTTTGAGCTCCACAGACTCAGGCAGGT
>MU224552.1:4635801-4687413 GCA_018584345.1 Thuja plicata
GACTGTGTAATTTTCTTCCAAAAAGAAGTCACCCCAATTATGCTTTCCACCCCAGCTATCTGTATACTCACAGGGCCTAAGCAGTTGTATAACTTTTAATGGGATTCTTGTTCTGCTAGTCCCCAAAATCTATACTATTGGATACACAATCCAATTCTGAAAGGCACAATAATCACACTCCCTAGAAGTGTAATTCCAAACCCTCACACAAAACTGGATAGGATTTGGTCCTGCTTGGTAGAATCTCTGAGGGACTAGATTATTAATATCCATGATAACAAAATTGAAATGCAAAAGAAGATGCATAAGAACGGAGTAATGTAAAAACTTGGGCTCCTTCTCCTTTGGGTTCTTCATACTCTTCTGGGTTGCAAAGAAACCCTCATGCATTTCATCTATGATATGTTGAATATAATCATAACTTGTATTGGAGTGGACTTCTTGTAGGTCCAACACCATCATCAAAACCCCTACATCAATGTTTTCTGCGTCACCGTCTATCCCCAGCACTCTGCACAGGGCATAGGCAACATACTTGATATAAAAGTGTAGATCCTTATAATAATATGGGCAGCTCCTAGACATAGGATCTAAATACTTTCTTACTTCCTTTAGCATATGTTTCAGCAATTGGCTCCTAGCAATCCCAGGCTTCAAAGTATACCTCTGCTGCTGCTTTGTCATGTCAATTCTGGTGGACATGGTGCTATATAGGCCGAAGGCTTGCATGAACAAATTCCTATTCAGTATCAATAAAGTAGTGCCATCATCCCTCCTGATGGTCTTAGACAAAACATCATAGTGATTGGCTAGGTCTAAGAACAAGTCTACATCCAGGAAGACATCAGGAACAATTAACCTAGCTAAACCACAGGTCCAATGGTTTGACACTGGGATGGCCTTGTCAGAATTCTTATAAAAATAGTTGAAGAGAGAAAAACCTGTTGGTCCTGGAGTAACAGCATCTTGAACATCTTTATATTCATCAATGAGCACATTTGCATTGACCTTCTTATTTTGAGTCGAACCAGGAAGGAGACAGAGGAATTCATCTGAATAATTCACCTTTCCCTTTGCCTCATCCTCCACCCTCTCACTTTCTCCGTTGGTTGAGGCTACACTCACCGCTCTGCTCATGTTTTCAATGTTTGAATCTCTTCCTTTTTACCGATACTGAAACAAATCTATCATAGAGACTCACAGACTATCTTGTGCATAATTCCGGAAATAATGAATGTATAAATCACAGAGAATTCTGCAAATCTTTGAATTTTACTCTATTTTGGCAATTGAACTCTTTAAATTTAGAAACTATGAAAGCAAGGTGAATGAAAATGAACAAGAAATCATCTCCTTATAGTAACCATTCAAAGCACATAGCCCATGATTCTCAGAACATCAATTCTATCTTAAATTCCACATACTGTGAACATAATTGAAAACCTAGCCGTAGTTTCCTGAGTGTGACAGGAAAATCAAATTTGTAAAATTGAATCCTCGGCTAAACCTTATAAAATTCAAATGAGCTAACATGTCACCCTGGGATTGGCCCTCTGTCATACATCTCAGCTACCCTTTTTCTGCACAGTAATCAAAATCTAGAAATCTAATTAGCCACCAAATAATTCATACTAACATATTTAATACTGGCACCTTTCCATAGAAATCAACATTAAGCGACAAGGTGACTGCATTCATTTTCTCTGTCGCTGATCCCAATTCTTAACTCATGATTTATCCGGAGACATAGCAACTGTGCAACTTCCTTACCTTTACTAACCAGAGTCAGCATTAGGCGATCACGCAACACAAAGCAAATCTAAGTCGCCAGTGGTTATCACTAACCCACATTCTTTTCTCAGACTAGGCGACTAACAGTAAGTGTTATCTTTCACAGTTATTTCTTAGTCGCCAAATGTTATCTTTCTTCTACCAAACTGCGTGACAACCCTTAGTTGCCTGATCACTAAATGCAGATGCTGAATGCCTAAAACTTTATGAGACATCGCGACAAAGCATTCTTCCCTTAAAATTATCTTGGGACCTCGTGACATACCCTTAGCCGCTGAGTCGCGAGGAATTTTCTCCTTAGGCTATTTTATTCTCAGACTTGGTGACTACCGTAGGATCCTCCAATGATTTCATCTGACGGCTATTGCTTAATCGCCAAGTAACTTATCATACCTTTAAAATATCTCGAGACCCTGCGACTAGCAGTAACCCTTAAGTAGTCTTGTAGTCGCTGAATAAAATTACACTTTTAAACGATCAGTCTGAAATCCATTTACCTCCTAACAAATGTCTTCTTTTGATTTTAAATCAGAGTTATCTAGTGACAACCCGACTGTGCTTCATCACAAACCGTAAAAGGTTAGTCGCGAAGTCTCAGCAGTTTCAACTTAACAGGCCTTTTTTCTAGAGACTACGTGACTGAAGGCTTCGCATTATACTTAACATTAGACTCATTTAGCGATTATGTGACAAAAGGTAATCGCAATGTCTCTTAATAAACTCTTAACTATGGAAAACCTCTTGCGACTACCCGACTCATCTATGGGCCCACTGACATACTATTGCTTTGTTCAAATATTTCCGCGATTATGCAACATAGAGCAAATCGCGAAGTCTGGGAAAGAACAGGGAATATTTGGTTATTATATGAGACAATGCAACACAGGCTAATCGCTAACTCAGAGAGAAAAAGGAATATTCTATTTTAAGTTATGCGACTAAGTGATTGGAAAAGAACTCATGACTTAAGTGAGGCAAAAATTAACTGAGAAACATAAGCGAACAATGCCTTAGGGTTTTCTTTGATTTTGAACATTGAAAAAGAGTTAGGGTTTAAGACTTTTGAATATTTTCACAAGTTTTAGGCTTTTAGACATGAAAACATGAAAACCTAGAGAGGGAAGACCACATAACCGAGGAAAGAAGGAAAAACCTAGAATACAACCAACATACCCTTCATTAGGTGTCCTAGAATACTCTAGCCTAATCTACCCAATATTGTCCAAAAATGACTAAGGTGGACAACTAGGTTTATAACATCACCTAGTATTCCCTTGTCTTATAATTAGGACTTATTGATGACATTGGATCCTAGATCCAATCAGTACCCTAAGCCTTTGTTCTTGGGTCCACTAGTGTGATTATAGTGGATGGATTTGGGGGTGCTCCTGCACCACCTAGTCAGGTTTCTCCATGGGACCACTTCCCCCAAATTCAGTGGGACCAGAGTTTCCCACATTTTTTTAGAGTCAATGATGCCTTCATCTTTCATGGGACAAAGGAGATCACTCAGAATCAAGGATTTGGATTATCCCTATAGGCCATGAGCCTGGTTGGTGCGTGGGGATGTTACTTCATCTATTTTTCCCAGCACACTTATATTCAGGTGTCCGGCTTCTCCGGGGAACCCTTTCTATTTCCCAAGCATTGTGGGGACAAAATTATTTTATTGGAGTTTTGCATGCAGATTTTTGAGATGCATGCCTTGATGACCTTGAAGAAGGTCACCTCCTCCTCATTCCCATTCATTTATGGGGAATACTCTTTCTCTCTCACCGTGGCTCGGGAAGCATAACAAGAAATAAGTAGCATTAACTTAAAAAAATATTCTTTCAGTCACAAGGATTATGATCCTCTCGAGCGACTACATAGGTTGATGCCCAAGGGAGTAAACCCCCATGCTAAACATGTAGAAGATTTTTGGGCCAACTCCCAAGATGATTATGATGTCCAGAAGTGGTGCTAAACTAGGATGGCCAAAGGAATGATGGAAAAACTCAAGCTCTGGACATTCCCACAGACTTTTTCAGACACTGGGTTCTAAGAAGACCCCAAGTATAAAGATACAGGTATAGATAAGATGGAGCTCCCTCTAGTAGATTGGGATACACCAGAGATATTGAGTATCAAGGCCATCTCAAAAGCAATAATTAAGTGCAACCACTCGTATTTCAAGAAGCCCTACCCAAAGAGTGTATAGACAGACTATCAATTTTTGGAAGCCTCGGGCTCCCAGGTTGTGGAACAATCCAAGTCCCAAGGAAAGCAAAAATTTAAGCACCCCACCTCAGGTCCTGGACCCCATTTTGGTCCACTAATAGAGGAGTTGGGTGATAAATTGGAGCACTCCTAGAAATTAATGGATGTAGCAAACGCTAGAGTGAATTTTGGTGTAGGAGCTACCCTAGTAGGCTCCTTTCCTTTGCCAGGAGGTTCTCCTTTCCTATCTATTTTATTAAGTGCAACATGTGAATTAGATATCACCAAAGCAGTGGCAGTTGTGGAGCCTGATGTGCCACTTTAGAGAAGAAAGAAGAAAAAGATAGTTTCATCTCTACGAAATAGAAATCCAGGCTCAGAGCCTGAGGATGTACCTGAGTTTGAGGTGATTTATTCCTCCTCCTCTGAGAAAGAAGGTCATTCAAAGAGTCCACTAGAGATAGAACAGATCAACATTGAGAACTTCTTTCTAATGGGTGATCTCAGAGAACTACATGGTATGGTTGATGGTACCATAGAAGAAACATCATTAAATGAAGTTGAAGTTCCCATACATGAGTCAACAGGGCTAGAAGATGTGGCGGCCCAGGAAGAGGATGAGCCTAGGACCGAAGAGGCCGAAGGAGAAAAGAAAATGCCACAAGAGAAAGAAAATAACACTGTCATGTAGCAAGTTTTGGTGGAAGATGAAACCAAACCTTTGGGAACAACCATATCCTCCGACATAGTGATATTAAGCCTAAGCAGTGATCAGAGTTTGCTGACACCACTAGATATAGTGGTTGACAGAGTTGTCGCCATTTTTCAATAGGTAGATCTGAATGAGCTGTCTCAGCCTCCTTCGCCACCTAGCCCACCTATGGACAAAATTCTGGAGGGTGATGTTGAGGGAGATAAAGGAAACCCAAGTGAGGACCCCATTGACACAACTAACAATACATCTGGGGGGAACCTGAATTGAACCCTAGAGGTACTTCAAGTTTGGGGATAATGATAAGCAGGCTAGCTGCCCCACCATAGTGGTTAGTGGAAGCCTAGAAAATAAAAACCCCAACTTCTATCACGGCTCCACTATCACTTGTTGAAATGTTGGCCAAGATCCAAGTTCCTAAGAATCCCAAGAGGGTTTGTACCCTTTACAACACTCGAAGGGCCCCAGATGGTAATGTTGTGGTAGTGATTGCTACCCCTCCAGCAGGAAAAGAGGATTTAGAGGTAACTTTTGAAGAATATGTAATCACAGAGGTGTCTCTAGGTAAAAGATCTTACCAAGGAGAATTAGACCTCCTTAAAAAACAAGGCTAGGCTATTCAGGCCCAGTATGAGAATCAATCTATGAAGATAAAGGAGTTGAAGGAAACCAGTGCCAATATTTTCAGACTCCTAGAAGAGTTAGTGTGCCCCATTTATTCTGAAGCATCTAGATGTTTGGCTTCCGTAACAATGCTCCCTCAAGGTGATGTTGATGCAGTGAGGGTTATGAAAAAGAAGGCACTAGCGGTAGATGAATGGATGGCCTAGCAGATTGGGGCCATAAGAAGTTTTATGTTTGAATCTCTTCCAGAATTTTTCTAGGTGAATGACACTACAAAGTGGATAGAGGCCACCATCCTTCAGTGGTAAGGAGAGATAAATAAATTTTAAGATTGGCAGGATACCTCAGTAGAGATTCTAAATTTTGGAGAAGACAAGTAATCAATACAGGTATTCTAGGGGATGAGTCATATGGGTTCCTCCAGACTCAATACTCCAGACTTGCATTCAATGTCAAAATTGGAAAGTAACTAGTAGGGGTGCTAGAAGAACAACTAGAAATGGTCTTGATTCCATTGTACCACTATTCTTCTCTCATCCAAGATATTTCATTGGCTGATCCTCTCAGCCCTAGGACTTATACTCTCGTTGATTCTATACTTGGAAAGTTGGATGAAGTGACCAAGGTTCAATTCTGGTCCAAGGGATATTTCAATAGCACTATAATGGTGGATCTCTCCATGATGTAGTTAAGATAGCTACAAAATTAAAAGATAAGGTTGGCGACACTGACGTTCACCCTTAAAGATTTGTTGATTATTGAGATTGCCTAAAGGATGTAGAAGAAGATGGCATACTCCAGATTTTGGAGGCATACAAAAAATTCAAAGGCCAGTAAGATTTCCTGATCTCTAGGGATCCTTCATCAGAAGAAAATTATAGTCTCATTCTTTATTCTTTGAGAGTAAGCTCCTAGATCCCGTGTTCCTAGTTTTGTATTCTTTATAGTGATAAGTGTTGATAGCTCTCCCGAGCCAACTGATCACTATCTACAACATGATTTCAAGTCTGTGACTATCCTTCTTGGTGTGGCCAGTCACTATTGATCCAAAGGTTCACTATAGACACCTCCCAAGTCCTGAGATGCCGTTCTAAGATTTATTATCTAGCGTACGGAGGCTCGTCCGATCACCAAAGTTTAAAAGATCATTAATGAGGGTGTATTGCCTAGGTTACTTAGGGAAGCTTTGTCACATCTGCAAGTACAAAGAATATTTTTCCAATGGCAATTTTTCCTAGAGCTTCTTTCCTTCTTTCCTCTCTTTTCTTCTCAAATGATTGTATTATATCAGGAAAATTTTGACAGTGCAGGTAGTACCGCTTGTAAAAATTGTAATATCATGTAAGTAGAAAGCGTAGGGATAGTCACTTAGGTAGCTAGAGTCTTCTATAAATATGAATTTTGATGCCATTCCAAGGGTTGGAAAATTGATGATTTATTTTTCCACTAGCAATACAAGCTTTCAGTCTTTTTAGCAATCTTGTCTTTTAAAGCTTAGAGTAGATTAATGCTCCTTTAGAGCCACTAGTGTAACTACCAATGATGCTCGATTTTAAGTTAATGAAAGAATGAGAAATGTCATTCAAAATTTTTATCTATGTTGTTTCTGATCCCTGAGTTAGCAAAATTTTTCTCATGTTGTATTCTTTCTTATGTCCTTTGTTCTAGTTCTATAATGATTCATTGAAATACTTTACCTTGCTACTGATATACATGTGATTGAAGGTTATATGTATATTTAGTATCTATTATTTATTTTCATATGGAACCTTATTGTTGCTAAGGGAACATGTATCATGGATATAGTCAGAGATCTATACTAACCTTGTCCTATCATTTTGTATTTTCTTTGTTGGATATAAATTATGCTTGCAGGAAAACTATTATTCTCAAATTTTTAAAGGTCGACGAGTCAAAACCATCTATCCCCTATAAAAAATAGTCTCTTTTCCAACTAAGCTAACCCCCCACCATCATGACCTGATAACTAGGTGTTTGGAGGCTAGGAGATTCCACTCTCCTATAAGCCTCTATAGGAGAAGTTGGCTGATACTCTCATATTCGATGACAACTCATCTCCCTTGCTGGTGAGGCCATCACAAAGTCGGGAAACACATCCCAAAGATGGATTATTATAAAAAATCTATATATAATCCTTAACATATATGCCCCTATCACTCTTAATACATTCTATAGTTGGCTCATCATTTTGAATGGTATTTAGAGGTGGGAAGGCACCCCATGAATCTTCCCAAAATAGAGCATTTCCTATATCCCATGTAATATTATCTGAGATAACTTCCCTACACTCTAGTATAAAATTCCAAATTCTCGATCCATTAGGAGGAAGGTGGTGTCTAAAAATGCTTAAGTTATCCCTACCATATAAGTATTTATATCTTAGAATTTTGACTCATTTCTGGGTCTTTATACATATTCCATACCAGTTTAGCGCCTAAATCTATATTCTATTGTTTAATATTTTTAACATTTAAACTACCTTCCTCCTTTGGTTTGCAGATCTTATCCCAAGCAATCATTTCTAGTATTTTCTTTTCATTTGATCCTTCCCAGAAGAAGTTCCTTAGTTTTTTGTTAATTTTTTTCTCTATACCTTTAGGTAGAATGAAACACATCATTTGATATATAGGAATGATAGAAAGAACGGATTTGATCATAATTTTTTTACCGACATTAGTAAGCCACTTATCTTTCTAGGACTCTTCCTTTTTATCAATATTTTTTAACACTCTGTCCCATAAATTAGTTGACCTATCACCCTTATCTAAAGGAAGCCCTAAATATTTGCACGGAAGTTCCCCTATGTTGAATCCCAATATTCTACATATAATTTGTTGTAAGAAATTTGGTGTATTTAAAAAATAAATCTCAGATTTGTTTTTGTTTATTTGTTGTCCAGAGGCTCTAGAATACAAGTTTAGAATGTTTTTAATTGATTGAGCTTCTGATATATTGGCCTTTCCAAAAAGAAGGTTTTCATCAAAAAATTGTTGATGAGTGCAAGCTTCAAGTTCTTCAGTAATCTTGATTCCTCATATTAAGTTATAATCTTTGGCCATGGTTAGGGTTCTACCTAGAGCTTCTTCCATTATGATAAAGATAAATGGAGACAAAGGATCCCCTTGTCTAATTCCTTGTGTTCTATTAAAAAAACCAGTAGGATTTCCATTAACCATAACAAACATCTTTGGTCGAGAAATACATTTGAATATAAGATTGATCCATTGTTTAGAGAAACCAAAGGATTCTAAGCATTTGCATAGAAATCTCCAATCTACCTTATCATAAGCCTTTTTAATGTCTAATTTTATAAGCATACTAGGAGAAATATTATGTTCAATAGTATGAATAGCTTCTTGTATGATAATAAACCCATATAAAATAGATCTCCCAGGGACAAAACCATATTGTTCTTCTGAAATAAGTAAAGGTAGAAATTTGTTTAGCCTGTTAGCTATAGTTTTACTTAATAAATTATATAGCGTATGACAAAGAGAAATGGGTCTATAATCATCAAATCCTATAGGGTTTGAGTTTTTAGGAATTAACGCTATAATGTATTATTAATTTATTTGAGGATTCCTCCTGAATTTCTCATGCCCTCTAAAGAAGAAACAACCTCATCACCAATAAAACTCCAACATTGTTGATAAAATAATGTGGGGAACCCATCTGGTCTAGGAGATTTATCAGGGTGGAGATGTTTTAATGCTATCTCTACTTCCTCTTTAGTAAATTATGCATTAAGCTTTTTTCTTTGTTCATTAGTAATTATGCAAGGAATATTATTTAATATTTCATTTTGGGCCATTCTTTCTGAACCATCTAGATTATTTAGAATATCTTCGAAGTGTTTAACAACTTCTAAAGCTATATTCATGGGATCTTCAATTACAATACCATCATTTTTCTTAAAGCTAGTGATTTTATTAAAATTACATTTGGCCTTAGAACTATTGTGGAAAAATTTAGTATTTTAATCTCCTTCTGCTAACCATACTTCTCTGGATCTCTGTATCCAAAGAGATTCTTCTTTTGCAAAAATATCTTCATAACTACTTAACATTTCTTTCTCCTTAGTAAAATTCTTAGTATTCATACCTTTTTTGATAATTTCCTCATTTAGTTCTTCTAAATATTTCTCTATTGTTTTCTTGGATTTAAATATATTACCAAAATGTTCTTTGTTCCATTCAATTAATCGTTGTTTTATATGCTTAAGTTTAGCATTTAATATAAAGGTTTTTGAGCCTTTGAACCTTTTTTCATTCTACCATTCTTCAATCTTTAACAGATACTTTTCATCTTTAAGCCACATGTTTTTGAATTTGAAGGGGTTCTTTTTAGGGACAAGGTTTTCTTCTAAGATTGGACTGCTTGGAAAACGGTCGAATCTTGAATGTGCTATAATATTTGACTTAAAGCTAAGGTTAAATATAGATAATTCACCAATATAAATAAACCTATCTAGTTTTTAAGTAATATGTTCAATATCTATTATTCTATCTGACCATGTAAAGGTTCTGTTATCCAAGGGGATGTTCATACCATTAATTGATTTTATCCATTCTTTAAATTTTGTCATTGTCTGAGTTATTTTCTTTGACCCTCCTTATTTTTCTCTAATATCTAGGATAGAATTGAAATCCCCCCCAAGAAAAAGTTTGAATTTGGTAAACTTTTGATGAAGGTCTCAATATCTTTCCAGACTATCCTTTTTTCATGAAGGAATTTAAGACCATATATGTTAATTATGATAAATTCCAAATTACTTCTGAATTTTTTTACCTTAGCAGCCATCCAATGTGTGTTGGAGATAATGAGATCAAGAGAGATAAGCCTAGGATTCCATATAAAAGATAAACCTCCTGAAGCTTCATCTGAATCTACACCTTTAGCTTCCCATATTCCTAGTTTCTTACTAAAATTCTCATAACCATCTTGCCCTAATTTATATTCTTGAATTAAAAAGAGAGGTGCCTCTAAAGAGGATTAACTCCTCTTAAAGATGTGTTGTTTGTTAGGGGCATTTAATCACCTAAAATTCTATGATATTATTGTCATGGCTCCTTGGGAAGGAAATTCCCCTTCCCTGCATTTAGAATAGAAGTTATTTTAACTTGGTCTGAAGACAACCCATCTTTCTGTGTAAATTCTATGTGAGATTTCCTACCTCTTTTGATAAATTTATTTGGGTAATCTAGAGAATTTTTACCAGTAGAGTAAGTAGATGAACCTAACTTCCTATCACTGTTAGATTATTGTCCAAAATTCAAAATTCAGTCACCTTTAAATCTTCCTCTTGACTCAATGATTCTATTACCCTTAGGATTAATAAATCCTCAAAATCCTGATTTAATCCAAGAAAATCAATGATTTCTTCTATCTCCTCGTTATTAATATTATCATTTATGTTAGTGCTCTTACAATGATTTATTGAATCATCACTATCTTTGTTGACCTGAATACTAAAGTTACGAGTCCTTTCTAAATCATGTGTGCTAGGTTTTATAGTATTTAAAGGTTTAGGATTTAGTAAAATTTTATTGAATCCATTATGCCCACTCTTATCATTAGAATAGTTTAAATGATCAGACATAAAATCATCATTATTTTTACCTATATTTGAGGGAACGATTACTACCTCTGATAGTTCTCTATTCGGAGATTATTCTTCATCCACATCATTCTGGTATGCTAAGATTTCTAAAAATGTAATATTGTTATCTAATTCCATTATTTTTTCTTTCAGTATCCTTTTCCATATATCAACTTCTTCTATATCATTTATTTCATCTTCAGATGAATCCGTAATATCAACATTCCCCAAAACCATTTCAGAATTAGTATTCAATTCCTGGCAATTTGTAATATGATTTTTTTTTAGGAAGGACCAATTTATGTTCCTTATTTCTTAATGGTGAATTCTTATTTTTGATATTGATATCTAAGGATCTTATATGCATATTATCTTTAGATACCTCCACATCCTTTGGCATTGATGTTGGATATACCATGTTGTCCTTATTAATCATTTGTAATGTTAATAGGTTTTCCCATCGAGTCATATTTTTGGGAGAAATAAGATTACATGTTTTAGATAACATGGGTTCACAAAATTCATCCCCAATAGATTACATGCTTTACATAACATGGGTTCACAAAAGTCAGTAATATAGAAACCACCCTTATCTAGATTAAATGATATATTAGGAAGGGCATCCATAAAATTTGGAAAGAAAGGAAAGTCACGGATTTCTCCATATTCATAAAAGCAATTTGATAAATTTGGAATAGAGGATAATCTATGATCAAGATCAAAGAAATTTTATAGGTTTATTGTCTTTTCAATTATACTATGTTCAAATCTTTTATGGGAAATGAGAGAAATTTTATTATCTATTCTTCCATTAAAGTATATCGGATGTAAGTAATAAGTCATTTTGTTAGTGATGAATTTGATAGATTTTAAAACTTTTGAATTACCTTTAGAATGGATCAAGACTTTAATTTTAGAAGATTTAAGAAAATCTGATTCTAAACCTATCAACCCACAAAGACTATCCCCTAATTGTATAATAATATTGCTATGAATCAATTCAACAAGCATATCTGGAATCTTAATCCATTTGGGTGTATTAATATTATTAAACATATTAGGGTTAAATTTGGGTTCCCATTTTAGAAACTTAATTACGTGCCCTAAATAAAAAATTGGAGCATATGATAATATTTTCTTTTTAACAGATAAATCTTGACATTCTAGATTAAAAAAATTGTTCAAAAGTACAGTTATACTTACTTGCGAGTTGAGGGCATCTTGAAACCAAACCCTAATATCATATATGTGTGAACCTGAGCTGAAAATTTTCCATATAAACCAAAGGAATTATAATGATTCCATAAGCCATCAGTTAAAATATGGTTTCCATTAATGGAAATTTCTTCCCTCTCTATATTAGAGCCAGGGTAACAATAATCCTTGGATCTGTGATGCGAGGGAGAGTAAACTGCTTTCCTTTTGGCATTTCCCCAGCAAGGGTCATCCATTCATTCAGAGATAGGGTATCTATGCTTCTCCTGAGTGAGAACCCTAGGAGAGATCCTAGGGGAAGAATACATTAAATTAGAGAAGAGATTGAATGTAGATACAGCCACGGGTTTCAGAAGTTTATGGTGAGGGAGATGGCGAGTTCATGAAACCATCTTCCATTTGCCCTCCTTCTTGAACATGTTTTACTTCCGAATGTGATGTTTAGGAAAAAACATGAATTCTATGGGAATTTGCATTTTTTTTTCTCAATAAAAATGCCATCTGATTATCCAGCGAATCAATGCTAAAACATTTATTATTTGTGAATTTTGGCAGAGACATCATTTAGTATTATAATATCAAGTATTAATTTAATTTATATATATTTTTAAATACATGGAATAAAGTAATAAAATTTTAAATATAAAATTATTTAGTTAATTAAATAATGGTATGCGACCATGATGTTAATTATTACAATTCAATGTAATTTTAGATTATAAAATGTTCACATTGACCTTTCTTTTGTATTTGACACTTGGGATGGCTATTTTTATGATCTAATTTGTTTTTATTTTGTGAACAAGTTTGCTTCACCTCAAAATTTATCATACGTATTAAAAATATTTATTTTAGAAAGAAGATATCTCTTTCTCTTTTAAGAAATTTTCTTCCAAGAAAAGCTCGTTGGTGTGGTTGTGTTCAAGAGCCTTGTCCCCATAGTAAAAAAATCTATTTTCCCAGTTTTTAAAGCTTTTTCTTTTTAAATTTCAACACCATTACTTATTTTCTTATCAACCAAATGCATTGAGATATAAATTAAGTGTATCCATAAGCATCATAAATTTAAAAAACATCACACAAACTTAAGCATATTAGTAAATTTTGCATTAGGAACATATATCAAAGGCCTAATCGATATAAAAATATCAAAGAAAAGAAGAGTGTATCCATCTTATCTAAGAAGGAACAAGGTTATATCAAGAGAATTCTCTAAAGAATGTCACATATGGATCCAACATCAATCAACATCAAGTGATTAAGAAAATTCCTATAGTTGATCAGAATATTAATGCTAATCCAATATGTGATAAAGATCAAATTGATTATTATGAAGGCCATGAAAATCTAATCTTTGATTAAGATCCTATATATGATCTGGGTATCTCAAATATAATCTTTGAACAATATCCTTTTGTTAATCCTAAAAATAAATATGGTTTGTTACACCACCTTTATCTCACCCATGAAAATGCAATCGAAGAAAAACACATCCATACTCTTATAGCTTCAAATTCCCAAGGTGAGACACTTGCCTCCTTCAGACACATAGTTAGTCAAGACAATCATTTAGATCCTACCAAGCATAAGGATTCAAAAAATATTGATCACACTAATATACCATTATTCATGATCACATAATTCCTAACAAAGACAAAGAACAATAATCCTATAAGTCATGTTCAACAAATAACATGGAAAAACAACAGACATATCCCTTGCCTCAAAACTATGGCATATCAAATCATATTATGATTAAAGAAAATCATAAATTTTATTTTACTCTCATATAAAAAAATATACTTACAAATCATTCAAAATCAATCCAAACTCTAATTCACACATCTAAACATCGATATATATAAACTTATTCATGAAAAAGCTCAACTAGGTTGACCATAAATAAAGTAAACATAATTCAAACAAAGCCAGCCACCATAAGAAATTATAGTGAATGTAATCCATTCCAAGAGTTAAAAGGTACCCAAATATATTATAACACATCTTCTTAATTCAATCTAAATGAACTACATGTAAAACACATCCTCCAAAGTAAACAAAAATCATAACATGTAGATAGAAAATGTAGCACATTACTCAGTTGGCCTAAAAACATTACCCAATTTACATCATGTTGGATTTTTTTATGTTAGAGGTGTTTAAATTCATGTTTTATCATTGATGTCAGCACATGTTTTAGTTGGTTTCATTAGAAGTCTCATATAGACTAGTTATCACTGGTATAGACAAGACTAATAGTAGTGTACAGACACTATACGAGCTTTCTAAGCATGCAAGAATGGAGATGTATACAAGCATGAGTAGTGATATTATATCTAAGGTCTCTTTTAATGATCTTACTTTTGACATAAGTTATAGTTGTTTTGGTGAAGACTAGTTACAAAATAGTGAAAGAGAATTATGACAGAGATAGTCACTTTATTTTTGGGATAAATTAGATACAAGCACAAGTTATGATTTACGATATTAAGACGTGGTAGAAGACATGTTGGAGAATTTTACTTGTGATTCTTGGGTCACTGTGTTCTTGGTGATGTCAACTGAGGTGTGTGATCTTGCAAAGATCTATTTGTGGCTGAATACAGTGGTGTAACGTTTTTAGAGGATGACAAGCCTAGATTGTGGATCTTGGAGTATACTTGTTGAGTTTTAATTTAAGTTTACTTGTGTAAGGTACCGTGTGTATTTTAGAAAGGGTCTATATAGATTTTTGTGTATTGGGGAATTCTTAACAGGCCAACCTAACTTTTTATTATAAAATTATATAAAGGAGAGTTGTTTCTTGGTGAGGCATATGGAAGTGTGTTGACGAAGCTGCGAGCTTGTAATTGTGAAGTATGTTGGATTTAGAGAAGAGATGTTGATTTTGATGAACTTCATTAGAACTATTTAGGAAAAGAAAATTTCTATCTATCAGTTCACTATTTATTTTATATATCTCTATATGTATTTCAGACAGTGACTCCAGAAGGTGGATTTAACCTTCTCAACTGGGTAGTGAGTCTCTTATTTCTCTTGACTCCTAATAGGGTTAATTTTATTTAACATGGATTGTGTACTGTATGTAATAATCAGCTTATAGAAGGGATAAATCTCCTAACAGGGATACTATACTTTCAGTATATTATTTTTTGGTACTCATTCCCATCGGGAGGTTTTCCTTAACATGGTTTCCTTGACAATAATTGCTTGTGTTATGGGGTTGTATTGTATGTGTTCAAATTTTCATTGAGTAATTGGTTTATAAAGTTCAAAGTTTAAATATTTTTCACACAACTGATTCACCCCCCTCCCTCTCAGTTGTTCCGCTTGACTATTATTGTTAACAATTGGTATCAAAGCTTATGGTCCTTTGAGAGAAATATTAACAACTTGAGGTGATTCTAAAGTTGGCATTCGATAGGAAGGAGAGTTTGAAATTTAATCTTGAAAATTATTAAAATTGGAAGAACAAGATGAGAAATCACCTACTATGCTTATGGATTTACTACTTGATGATTACTAAGAAGGATGAGTAGATCAAGCCTGAAGATGAATTAGATAAAGCTAATGAAGATGAAAAGAATTTATTTAGTTGTAATATGGTTGCAAGAGAAGCATTGATTAGCACACTCTCTAGGGGTGAATTCATAGAGGTTAAAGACTTTGGTTTTGCACATAAAATCTAGACAAGACTAGAGGCACTATATGAAGGAGATAAGTTTACTAAGAAGACAAAGTTGCAGAATTGGAAGACTAATATGGAGAGTTTAAAAATGAGAGATGATGAGAAATTTAGAGCATATGTATAGAGGGTTACAAAATTTGTTACAGGGTTAGAAACTCTAGAGGCACATATACTAAAGAAGAGGTGATCAAAAAGATTATCTGATCTTTGATACCTATCTATAAAACTAGAGTGTAAGCGATAAAAGAGATCATTCCTTTGTCAACGAACTTCAACAAAGAGGTATTCATTGTTAATTTGACCACCTTTGAGGCCGCATAGTTGGGAGATATATTACCTAAGGTGGAATTTGTATTCAAGGTGACTTTGCACAATGACAAAAAGACTTTATCATATCTTACGAGCACCAGAAGAGGTAACATGTATGAAGAAGTTGGTGAATATATTGATTATTGGGAAAATATAGTAGAAGAGGAGAGGAAACTAGATGAACTTATGCCTTTTATCACAATAAGAGAAAAGAGAGGTAAGGGTAAATTATAAGGGAAATTTTCACTGAAGTTTTTTTCATGTAATAAGATTGGTCATTTTGCATCTAGATGTCCCACAAGGGTTCGCAAGCATAAACCTAAGTTTCACAGACCAGATTATTATAAAGATAAGGGATGTTATTATGATAGTGAAGGTGTGTCTGATGATGATGTTGTGAATTATGATGAATTGGATTTATTGATATTAAAGATGACGAGCCTATTCATGAAGAAAGAGCCCTAGTTTCTCTTGTTGAAAAGAAATTTGAATGTGTCATAGACAGTGGTTGTTCACATCATATGAATGGTGATAAAATTAAGTTTGTTTAGCCAAATAAATATGATGGTGGTGTAGTCAGATTTGGTGATAACACTCCAAAATTGATCACTAGAGTAGGGTCACTTTCTCTAGATGGTAAAGCTAATACTGATGATGTATTTCTTGTTGATGGACTTACGTACAACTTGTTGAGTGTTGCACAACTTGTAGACAAGGGCCATCATTTAAAATTCAATGATGGGAAATGTACTATGAGAAGTAAGTTAGGATATTTGATTGCATTAGGTACAAATGCAAGAGGTAATGTGTTTGAATTGAATACTACAGAGGCTATTTGTTTTGTTTTTGATTAAGTAAAATAGGTTTTATAGGGTGCCTAAAACCCAAAATAGAGCTAAAGATCAGAATGCTTGACCAAAAAAAAATAAACAAAACCAAAACATGAAATAGGCCACCACAGGGCCACAACAAAAATAAACTAGACTATTGAAAAGAAAACAACATAGGGACAACCAAAAGAGCCCTAGAAAACAAGAGGCTAATTTTTTTGTTGTGAAGGTTGATGATAGTTGGTTATGGCATAGAGGGTTGTATCATATAAGTTTTGATAGCATTGTGAAAGAAAATATGAAAATGCAGTTAGAGATTTACTAAAAATTGTGAAGCCCTCTAATACCATGTGTAGAGAGTGTGTGATAGGGAAACAAACTAGAAGTAGTTTCTAGACCAAATATTACTCAGCAAAGGGGAAGTTTGATCTGGTGCATATAGATCTCTATGGTCCTACAAGAAAAAGATCATACTATGGAGAAAGGTATTTTCTACTCTCTTTTTTATGACTATTCTAGGATGATGTGGGTTGCATTTCTCAAAGAAAATTCTGAAGCTTTTGATAAGTTTAAGATTTTAAAAGAAAAAGTTGAGAATGAGTCAGGTGTGAAGATAAAATGTTTGAGGTCTGATAGAGGAGGAGAGTTTACATCGGATATGTTTAATACCTACTGCAAAGATCATGGAATATAAAAAAAAAAGTATAAGCTCCTAGGACTCCACAACATAATGGGATTCCAGAGCGAATAAATAGAACTATACTAGATGCTGCCAGGGCTATGTTGCTTGAAGGGAACGTGTTGTATGTGCATTGGAGAAAAGATATTGGTACTACAATATACACTTTAAACAAGGTTCAGATCAGAGAAGGTACTATTAAGACACCTTATGAAATATGGTTTAATCATTCTCCTACTGTAAAATACTTCAAAATATTTGGTAGCAAATGTTATATAAAAATGAATGATGAGATAGGAAAATTTGATGCTAGAAGTGATGAAGGAATTTTCCTTGGATATTCCACTATAAGTAAGGTTTATAAATATTTCAATCTAAGATTAAGGAATATAGTTGAAAATGATAATGTGACAATTTATGAGAGGTTTCAGATTCATGAAAGAATGTATGACTGTAATCAGATTTCTAATAATATGGAGGCTATTGTAAGTCAAGAGGAAACTCTTTAAGTTGACAATTAAATTGAGGTATGCTTGAGTGATCCTACTAAGAATCAAAAGACACCAAGGCATTTTAATAAAATTAATCCTGAGAATCAAATTATTGGTGATGAAAATAAAGGAGTGATGACAAGATCTAGAATGAGAAATGAGATTTTTCTGATTTCACAAGTAGAACCAAAAACTACTGATGAGACATGTAGAGATGAATCTTGGAATAAATAAATGCAAGAAGAATTGGATCAGTTAGAGAAAAAAATACTTGGGAATTGGCTCCTGGACCTAAGCAAAAGAATGTTATAGGGACTAAATGAGTTCTCAAAAACAAAATAAATGAAGAATGTATAGTTGTAAGGAATAAGGATAGGCTAGTTTGCAAAGGCTACTCATAAGAATAAGGCATCAACTTTAAAGAAAAATTTTCTCCTGTTGCAAAATTAGAAACAGTAAGATTGTTCCTTTATTATGCAGCACACAAGAAATTTAAGGTATATTAGATGTATGTGAAATATGCATTCCTGAATGGAGATCTAGAGGAAGAAGTAAACATTGAACAACTTGATGGATTTCCTTTGATAAATGATGAAGACATGGTTTGCAAGTTGAAAAATTCATTGTATGGACTGAAACAAGCACCTAGAGTGTGGTATGTTGGGTTAGATGGGTATTTTCCATATATTGGTTTTATAAAAGGTAGTGCAAAAAGTAATTTGTATTTGATAACTAGTGAACATAAAATCTTTATTTTTGAAGTCTTTGTAAATGATATTATTTTTGGAGGCAATGATGAAATGAGTAAGAATTTTTATGAGGAAATGAAAAGTGAATTTTAAATATCTATGATTGGTGAAATGAATTTCTTCCTTAGTTTGTAAATTACACAAGACAAACATGGTATTTTCATCTCTCAAACCAAGTATCGTAAGGAATTGTTGAGATTTTTTGGAATGGAAGATTGTAAACCTGTTGGAACACCTATGGTTACTGGTTGAAAGCTTATTACTACTAATTAATCTCAAAGTATTTTTCTGACAAAGTACAAAATCCATGATTGGAGGCTTACAATATCTAACTCACACTAGACCAGGCATTGCTAATGCAGTTGAAATATTTGTGAGGTTCCAAGAAGATCCTAAAGAGACTCATCTTTTTGTAGGTAAGAGGATATTCAGATATCTGAAAGGAACATTGGAATATGGCTTGTGGTATGAAAAATTTAATAATTTTACTTTGCATGCTTATACTGTTGTTGATTGGGCAAGAAGTGTTGATGATAGAAAGAGAACAAGTGGTGGTGCATTTTTTTTTGGAAAGAGGTTGGTTTCATCATTAAGTAAGAAGTAGGATTATATAGATTAGTATACTTTTGAATCAGAGTATGTTGTTGCTTTTATAAATTGTACACAAATTGTCTAGATGAAGCAGATGCTAAAGGAAATTGGGATTACTTTTGAAGAGCCATTAGTTATACATTGTGATAATACAAGCATAGTGAATATGTCAAAGAATCATGTTATGAATTCAAAGACCAAACACATTTCAATGAAATATCACTTCTTAAAAGACAAGGTTGCAGAAAAGGAAGTCCGATTGGAGTACATTTGTACAAAGGAGAAAATAACATATATATTCACAAAACCTTTGTCAAAAGATGCCTTTGAGTATCTTAGAGGTATGCTTGGGGTGGGAACCCCTCCTTCAAAAAAATAAATGATTCATAAATTTATCATTCCAATAGCTATCAAAGCTATATCAATTAGTGGACTTGATGCTTGGATGCACTCCTCAGAGGGCGTGATTGCAGAACATATCAGAGCATATTTGGGTGATCAAGCACTTGATTTTTGCAGGCATGAGGATTTGAATAAGCTACACCTTGCATAGGTGGGATGGATAGAGTAGGATAAGAGCTATGGCACCCTTTTTTGTTGATGTCAAAGTGGGAGAGATTTAAGTAGAAAATCCATACTATTTTAGGGGGAGCTATGAATAGGATATTGAGAAGATTGTATTAAGAAGGATACTCTTGGGTTTCAATAGATTTTCACATATTTTTTCTATCAATTTGAAAGGGGGAGATTGTTGGAATTGTTTCTATTAGAGGTGTTAACATTCATGTTTTTTCATTGATATCAACCTATGTTTTAGTTGGTTTCATCAGAAGTCTCAAGAAGACTAGTTATCACTACTACATACAAGACATACAATAGTGTATGGATACTGTAAGGGATTTCAGAGCATGCAAGCATGGAGATGTAAACAAGGATGAGAAGTCATATTATATCTAAGTTTTCTTGGTGTGATCTTACTGCAGGCATAAGTTATAGTTTTTTTGGTGAAGACTGGTTACAAAATAGTGATAGAGAATTATGACAGAGATAGTCTCTGTATTTTGGGATAACTTGTATATGAGCACGAGTTATGATTTGTGAGCTTAAGACATGGTAGAATACATGTTGGATAATGTTACTTGTGATTCTTGGGTCACTATGTTCTTGGTGATGTCAGTTGAGGTGTGTGAGCTTGTGAAGATCTATTTGTGGCCTACTACAATTGTGTAACATGTTTGGAGGATGGCAAGCGTGGAATACGGATCTTGGAAAATAATTGTTGATTTGTAATTGATGTTTAATTTTGTAAGGTACCATGTGTATCTTAGAAAGGGTCTATGTAATTTTTTGTGCATTAGGGAAGTCTTAACAGGCCGACCTAACTATTTATTGCAAACTTGTATAAAGGAGAGTTATATCTTTGTGGGGCATATGGAAGTATGTTAAGGAAGCTGTGAGACTTTAATTGTGAAGTCTTCTAGACGGAGAGTAGAGATTTTAACTATGACGAACTTCATTGGAACTCTTTAGGAAAAGAAAGTTTCTATTAGTCAGTTCACTGGTTATTGTATGTCTCTCTATATGTGTTCAAATTTTTATTGAGTAATTGGTTTATAAAGTTGAAAGTTTAAATATTTGGCACATAAGTGATTCACCCCCCTCTCAGGTGTGTTGGTGGACTATAATTGTTAACACATAACTTAATGTGGATCTTTTCATGTCATGGTAAGATCCATAAAAACACATAAAATCAACCTAAAATGCATATATATATATATATATATATATATATATATATATATATATATATATATATATCAAAAGAATATGATCCAATCAATAATATGAACTAAGCTAGCTAGGGAATGATACAAACAGTAGTGTTGAGAAATAGAACATCACAAATTCACTTGAAAAGAAAATAAACACTTCAAATATGAACTCAAACACTGCACAACAAATCTAAACATGTCATCCAAGATGAACAACAATAAACAAAAATTTCTCCCAACCATCCCTGGCTGACAACCTCACTATCAACAAACTATAACAACCAACTTCAACAACTAAACTGGTGAGGCCTAAAAATGTAATAGTGCAACATCCACAAAATATAAAGATTATATTAAGATATACAATTTATCATCTTCAAATCTAGAGGAATGTGTGGGATTCTTCCATATAGACTTCAAATACTCTTTCCTACATATTTAAGCTTCTATTATTATCACCTTTTAGAGACGCCATATACTCAATTTCATCATAAGAGATCATGAAAATGTATGAACACTCATTTCGAGACCTCTATCAATCACTACTGATTAGGTAGATATCTATAGTTAGCATTATTTTGACATCAATGGCAACAATGAGCTCACATTACTAACAATCTTCTCCTTTTTCATTGATAGCAACACAAACAACAAACACAATTAATGCAAAACTTCATAACTTTCATCATCACATACAAGTTTGATCAATGATAACACAATAAAATATTTTCCTATTGCCAACACCTACACCAACAATGCTATCATTAAATTAATAAAACATTTTTAGCTTGAATAGTGAAAAAAACCAATTTAATCGTCATCATTAATCCCTATATCCAACCAATCCAATCCTCTATACACCCCTAGCCTCAACATGTTATTGGATACTAATTCATGTTTTATCCATTTTATTTTTGTTTTTGTAAAGAAGAAAATGTGGATGGTCTCCTAGATAGAGTTTGCACAATAGATATTCATATATAAAAGAGACCAATGCCATAATATACCTACCTCACATCATAATAGATTTTAAAATGCAATTTTCTGAAGCCTGTGTTGAGTTTTTGGAAAGTATGAGATCAGATCTGGAATGGAAATGTAAAGACGAACAAAACTCAAAAATCTTTTTTTGTTTTGACATAATTCTGATTTGTACCCTCAAGTCAATGTCACTATTGGCCAGAATTTCTGATTGTGCCCTATGGCAGAATCAACCTAAAAAGTCTCAGACTGAAATTCTATTTTTAGTTCCTGGGAGTTTGCTAAAAAGGGTATCTGGATCTACACTTTGTTTCACTATTCCCAAACCTGTAACTTCCAAAAAAAACCTGCAAAAATCTAAAAAAGAGGGGTTTTGGTGTGGCTATATAGGGTTTTGCCTTAGTCAAACCCTCGTTTGGGTGATCTCCACCTCCATGAATAGTTGAATATAATAGAATGTATGTGTGTGTTTCTCTTGGAAAGAGTTCCAAATGTGTAATGTCAAGATCTAATCCTCTAGATTAAAAACCCTAACATGAATTGAAAATGAAGAACCAATGCATAGATTTGAATGTGATAAAGAAAGCATACCAAGCCCCCAAGGCTAAAGTATTCCTACCAAACTCACAATCTGTAATTGCTATCCCATGATAATATCTTTTGAATGCTTGAAAGTTGGAAATGGTGGATCTGTTATGCCCTGCATCCCCATCCCTACATTTTGTGTGCAAAATGTTGGGTCCCCTTTTTTTTGTTGTTTTGCTTTTTGTTCTTTCCTTGTCTTTTTCTTTTTCTTCTTTTTGTTTTCTTTCTCCAGGGTTTTCTTCCCTGTAGTTGTGCTTTGTTTTGTTAGTTTCTTATGCCTCCGGGACCCCGGTCCCGAAGTTTATCTTCCTTTGTCAGGAGCTAGACTCCAGACTCCGGGATTCTCCACCACAATGTTCTCTTTCCTTAAGGTGATATCATCACAAGGAATCCCCGGGCCCAGAGTCCGGAGGTCTGTCTGTCTAGAGTTTGCAGATGGAAAGATGCCTTGCTTTTTATCGTGGGTATAAATAGAAGTTACCTATCATTTTCACATTTACCATGATTTAAACACTCAAGCAATCAGAGTGATTTCAGAGCGATTTACAGTGATTTAATGATAATCTAGTGCTAAACATTTCCAGCATTTCTGAGTGATTGTGAGTGGTTTTTAGTGGCAGGTTGTGATTGTTTGATGGTTGGAGCTATTGCAGAGCTTCCCTGGAGGCTTCTTTTTCCTCTCCTTTCTGCATTCTCAGGTTGGTGCCTCCTCTCCCTTTGGCTTTCCTTCTGTCTGGTGTCATTGTTTTCCTTTGTTTTCATTGTCTTTGCCTTTTGTTTTGTTCGTCTTTCGTTTCTATCTGGTTGCCACCCGTTGGTGGGTTGGCTCTGCCAGAGGGTTGTCCGCCCTCTGTGTAGGTGTATTTTAGTCTATAAATAGTGTAGAAAGTTGTAGATATTCTATGCTTTGCCTGTTTCTTGTAGATATTTATTCTATAGTGTATATATGTGTAAGTTTGGTGTATATTTATTATATATCCCTCTGGTCTATGTGTATATATCCCTCATCTCTAATGTATATCCTATGTGTATCCTACTGGGTAGCTTAGCAAGCTCACCGTGTTGCCCATGTCACTGGTTTTTCATCCGTAAGCTTATTCTGAGCATAATACCACCTGTTTGAAACTGGCTGAGCTCGGCTCTCAGCCGGTTTCAAACAGGTAGTTTTCTCTCTCCTTCATAAAACTAGTTTGGCCCTCATTTATGTCCCATGCACACATTTAAATCTATCCAAGCGGCCTTCACTTTTTGTGCATTTGGACAGTTGGCTCCACTGTCATTGCCATAACTCCCATTTATTACTCACCCACATGGTGCCCATGTGGGTCTGACGGTTTGCCTTTTGCACATCTTTACCAATGGTTACTTCTCTGGGCTCTGGGTCTCCTACCATCATCCATCCTGTGTCCTTACCAAATCTGATAAAATTCCTGAACCCAGATGGTTAATCAAATTGCTAAGTTCATGATATGTATATGTGTGCTTTTCAGAGTTTTTGAACGAAACTAAATTTTCAGGGAAAGAAAACACCACGGTGGTAAGATCTCCTAACCCTAGAGTATTTATTTATTAATGTGTTCTGATGGTCACTTTGCCTTGCAAGTTTTTGGAGTATACTTTCAAATATGTCTGAAGCATCCGCATCCTCACCACCTGGAAGTCTAAAACTTCCATCTACAGCAAGTACCAGGGTGTCAGTAAAATCTAAAATGGAGAAAGCTTTGGAAAAGATGCCTTTGAGCTTGAAATATGTTAGAGACAGAGTCATCGCAGGCTCAAAGATTGAGTCCAAGGTCTAGCTTTTTACGAACACTAGCGTCAGAACATGGCCAAAAATGCAGGCCTTGGTCAAAGTTATGTACATTCAATGATAGGCCAGAGATCCTTTGGCCATTAAAATTGGAGACTCTGGGATCCTTAAAGTAGCTTACTTCCCGTGCTCAGTGCAGTCACCAGAGCTTATTCTCATGCTCTCGGCTCTTTACAACCCATTTTTTCAGGCTGTTATGCTCGCACCGCCGGAGCCAACAGGGTACCCCACTCCTTTAGTGTCTCTCAACCCTGATACCTTTTAGAGGAGCTTCGGAATCCCTCAATTCGCCAAGCCGACCATTGTCACCCGGTCTGATGCCTTGGCCCAATTCAAGAAATTGGAGGAGGCGGCCTGCATATATATGAACAAAAATTGGCTCAAAGTCCCAAAGAGGGACCCCAAGAGGATGAAGCTAGAGATCCCTAGGTTTGAATTCAAAGAGAGCATCCAGATGGGGATAATAGCACTATGTTGGGTCTTCAGGAAATAGCATGCCCAAGAATTTTTTGGATGGATGTACTACTTCTTGCTCGGCATAAGTATAGCCAGGGAGTTTTTCGACTGGGCGGCCATAATTTCAAATCATGTCGACTCCTAGTTCCTCCAACTGGCCAAGAAGAAGAAATTTTACATGAATTCTTATGTTTTCTGTGCCTTGGTACAACAGAGACCCCACACCCATGGGCTACTCACTGACGGTGTACTCAGGCTTGGCCCAAATCAGAAGGCCCCTTGGGACTACTTCCCACAGATTCAATGGGAGGCTAGTTTCCCCAGTTTTTGCAGAGTAAACAACGCGTTTGTTTACTACCACCTGCTTACACCCACCTGGGATTCAGGATACCACCTGTCCACAGAGGAAATGAATTTGGTCTAGAGTTATGGACATTATTACATACAATTTCAGCAACATACATATATAAGGGTGACCAGCTTCTCTGGGAAACCCTACTTGTTGCCCAAGCACTGCGGGGACAAGATAGTCCTCCTGGAATTTTGCAGGTAGATAATGGAGTTGCATGCCTTCTATGCCTTGAAGAAGGTGACTAATATTCCATTCCCAATCACTTGTGGAAATTATTCATGCAGTTTGCCCACCGCCAAAGAAGCATACAATGAGCTAAAAAGCTATAACTTGGCAGAATTCTACTTGGCGTGGAAGCATTTTGCTCCGCACGGCAAGATTGTAGTGGCACTTCCCTGGGCATCAAAGCCCCATCAATACCATATGGAGGATGTTTGGGAAGACTGCCAGGATGACATGGAGGTTGGAGCCAGCACTACGTCAAGATGACTGTGGGTATGATGAAAAGATTGAAGCTTTGGAGATTCCCAGAGGACTTCTCAGACACCGACTCCATGATAGATCCCCAATACAAATCAAAGGGGATTGATACATTGGCTCTCCCACCAATAAATTGGGATGCCTAGGAAGGGTCCACCATTGAGGACTTCACCCATGAGGTGGTCGAGCGCAACCATGCTTACTTCAAGAAGGTGTGCCCCAAGAGTGTCCGCAGAGCATCCCAGCCAGTACCAAAAGAAACACCAGGGGCCGGGACTGCTTCATAGAGAGTGGATAAATGAAAAGGGATAGATACAACTCCCACTATTCAAGAAGTCCCCATTAAAGAAAAAATAAGGCAATTGGTAACAGCCTCTCAGCAAATGAGGGAGAACCTAATCACACAGTTGGCTACCCCGGTGCTCATGGCTAGACCTGTTCGTCCTCCAACCTCCCCTTCACTAGTGGCCTTAATGGTTAAGGCAACAGGGGTGGATCCAGTGGAGCAAGTAGCACTAAGGGATGTAGGTCCACCCTTGATTACCTGGAGAAGGAGGAGGTTTGACCCTAAGCCTAAGAAGGAGCTGAAGCTGGGGATGCCCCAGGCCCCATAAGTTGAAATCCTTTCTTCTGACTCCCCGGAGCTGGAGAAGGAAGTAGAACCTATTGATGTCTTAGACAACCCTCCTCTGCAGGATGAGTTTGATGATGTTTTTACAACTGACAAGTTTGGTAACTTACAGGCAGACATCGAGCAGACGGTAGAAGTCCCAGCAAAGGAGGAAGCTGAGGAACAAAGAACTGTGTAGGAGTAGGAAGAGCCAAAGGAAGAAGAAAAGGAAATAGAGAAAGAAATCACCTTCGAAGATCAAAAGATGCAAGATACGGGGGTGGACTAGCAAAAATAGAGTGAACAAGAGGCACCCACTGAGGGAACCAGACCTACGGGAGAAACCATAACCTTAGCAGCCATGTTCCAAGCGCCACTCCCTGAAGAAACCTTTGGGTAGGTAATAACCATGGCACAAATGCTAAATCTTGGCCCAGTACCTCCCCTATTTCCAAAAGATGTATTAGAAGGAGAAGAGATCCCGATGACTGAGGCCGAAGAGAAAGAAAAAGAGAAGAAAACCCCCAGGATAGCTGATGAAGGTCTAGACAAAGTTGAAGATGTAGAGGACAAGGCTGAGGAAACAAATGTCATCAGGGGAAATGTTCTTGATGTGGCCCAAGAAAAGAAAAAGGGGCAGGTGAGACCCACACCACTAAGGAGGAACAACAACAGGGCACCGAGGAAGAACCAAAAGAACAGACTTTGGAAAACAAGCCACCCCTACCACCTCAGTGGCTAGTGGAGAGCAAGAAGAGAAAGGCCCTGTCCACCCTGAGAGCTCACCTCTCTCTAGCTGAGATGATGGCCTAGGTCTAGGAGCCACTAAAGGCCAAGAAAGCCCAGATGGTTCATACTCTTTGAACCAGGTCAGGAGGAGAAATAGTTGCAATTATGGAAACACCTCCCCTAGACACTGATGCGGTGATGGCAGAGGCCAGAGATTGTGATATCACAGAGATATCATTGGGAAAGAGAGGAAAATAGGGCAAAGTAAACCTGTTAAAAGAAGTGGCTAGGGTAGTGGAGGCCAGATACAGAAAGGAGGCCCAAAGGCTCAATGCAGAAAAGGAAAAGATAATGTACCTCATGGGGTTGCTTACTAAGTTGGCCTGGCCTATTAGTGCAATTCCTCTAGAGGCCTCCACGTCTGATGCACCATTACCATGGAGAAATATTGACTCCCTATTAGCAATGAAGAAGAAGGCCCAAGCGGTCGATGAGTGGGTTTCTCTGCAAATAGGAAACACCCAACGTTTCCTACTGTCCACCCTCCCAGATTTATATGCGGCACAACACATTCTGCATCAGGAAGAGACCATTCTTAATATATGGGAGGGTGACATGGAAAACTATGAGGCTTGGAAGGTAGAGCTGGAGGAGCTCCTCAACCTCAAGGAAGAGATGGCCTCTGAATCTGGGATTCTGGGAGAAGAATCATTTGAATTTGTGAAGACCCAACACTCTAGACTTGACCTCACATTAGAGGTACTCAAGCAACTGGTAGGGGATCTACATGATAAAGTCAACATAGTGCAATATTCTTCAAATATGTACAAGGCATTTGTACCAAAGGTCTCCAGGGCTGACCCATTCAGTACCGATATGTGCACTCCAGAGGAGTACATTCTAGGAAAATTTGATGAATTGATGGAATCCAAATACCAATCCCTGGAGGGACTTGACGGGACCCAAATGATAGGGCTAACTCGCATGATCCTTAGTGGTCATGATGCGGCAAAAGTGGCCAATGAGTTCAAAGATAATGTTCTAGAGCTTGGAGAACAAATTGAGGCGGCTAAGTACCGGCGGTCCTACCTTAGATAAATTGATGAGGATGGAATCTCCCACCTTCTCCAAACATTCAATGACAACAAGCAATAATAAAGTTCCTCTGGAGGCCGGAGAAAACCCAAACATTTTATATTCTTTATTCTTTCAGAACGTAAGTTCCTGGATCCCAAATTTTGTATTCTTTCAAGTGATATGTGTCCCGGTCCCTGAGGCCGACCAGTCACTTTCAAAAGTGGTTAATAAAGGCTATTAGAAGGTAGTTGGCTACATTAAGGAACGTCAGATCAATAGTTGGTTTTCTGACAAATGGTCTTCTCGAGGCACCGCTTCAAAGGTACACCTGGCACATTGGAGATAGGGTGTCGTATTTCCCATTTATGAGGCATGTAGCCTCGATCCCCGGGGATTTGATTTCTTCCTTCTCTTTCTTGGCTCTCTTCTTGAGGCCGATTCTTCCCCTCTACCTTCTTGTCTTATTCCTCTAACATGTCAGACCTATTCCGTCTCAAGGTCTTTTGTACAGTGGCACAGGTAGTACCGGCCCCCGGATAGTGTATTTTATTGCAGCGTAATGTAAAATAGGGTAAGGGTTAAAGTTAGATGAGGATGTGTATAAATAGTAAGACCGGCCCATTTCCAAGGGTCGGAGAAATTGATGATTTTTCTATTCACAGTAATAGAAAAGTGATTTTTCATTTCAGTTGCAGAGCTCAATGCTCCATTATTTCACTTTCAAATAGTTAGATGCTCCCTTGGAGCCACCATTGTATCACGCACCAGTGCTTTCTAGAAGAAATATTAATGAAGGGAGAATTCTTTGCAATGATGTTGTTGGCATTCAAACTTCTGAGCTAATGGTATTTTATATTTCATGTTCCTTATGTCTTCTGCTCTAATATTTCAAGTAGCTTAACAACCTCTTTTCTCTTGCTACTGATGAAATACTAACTGATGGCTATGTATTTCTTCAGTATTTAGTATATCAAAGCATTATTGATGTTTTGAATGTTTAAACATAACTATAGATATATGAAGTACTTTTGACCCTGTAGGATCTTTTTCATTTTATTTACTAAGTGTAGAATGCTTGGAGAAACCTCACCTTTCTGAATCTCAGGAGAGAATGAGTTGAAGAAACTAGCTATCCCCCTCAAAAATAGTCAGTTCTCCCAACCAAGCCCCACACTATCATGACCCAAAACCTAGGTGCTTGGAGGCCTAGGTAATCTAACTTCCCCGAATAGCCTTTATAGGTGGAGTTGGTCGGTACCCCCGGTACCCAGTGACAACTTATGACTATTGGCAGACCCGGTCAACAAAACCACATCAATAGAAACTGGTGCTAGAAGGAGGGAATGAACTCATCCCCCTCTTGAGATTATGATTTTACACCTCCCAAGGGTTCCCCGAGCTATAGTTTTAGGAGTCAGGCCTTCAGTGGGATTGGGTCTTTCTGCCCAGTGAAATTTTAAAGAATCCTTAGGTCTGCTCCAAACCCTAGAAGGTTTGTTGAACTCGAGCCTCTTGCTCAAAGGAAATGGACCCTGAAAACCATACCAACCACTATTGTCTGGTGGTCTAGCATACCTCAGAATACTCAAACTTCTCAGACAATCCTGGGAACCACCGCTCAAACTACTCAAAATCTAGTTCCCCCAATGGCTACATATTTCAGCAACACCGGGTCCCTAATGGGAAATTTTTTGGGTGCAATCAATGACTTAGCCTCGCACCTGGAGAAGATCTGCCCATGATATGAGCACTTAGGCTCACGGACCACAGAAGAGAATTTACAGGCATATAAGGATGCCATGAACCGACACCGGATCTAGAATGAAGATGTTGTGACCTAGATGTTTCCCTTGTCCTTAGGGTAGGGTGAGTTAAATTGGTACCTTAACCTTCCTGCCAACTCCATTAACAGTTGGTAGGACATGCAGGATGCCTTCTTGGCTTCCTTTCACGTACATGTGGACCCAGTATAGTCCCATAGCCAGTTCATCTTCATTAGGAAGGAACCCAATGAGCCTCTTATAGCATTCAACCATCAGTTCCAGCGCACCTTGAAGCGATGCATGGGCCCTTTCATTCCATCCCCAAAAGTAACCATATAGACTTATCTTAACGCAATGGACCCCTTCGTTGCCACTCTCCTTTGGAGAACAACCACCGTAGGTGACCGGGACACTTTGGCAAAGGTTTACAACCTAGCTTTAGAATTATCCCATGGTCTCAACAAATCCCTAGGTGGGATTGGGAAGAGTGCACCCTTCAACATGATCCCTGGTGGAACAAGATATGCCGGGGGGTATAACCCCAATCTGGCAATGGGTGCTCCCTCGATGGCAATGAATCCCCCACCACCGCTGATAGATTAGTAGGCCTGGTACATTTATCCAACGTAGACTCAGGTGGTACTAGGTCTAGAATCTTTCCCTTGGAATCAGCCGCAGCAGGCACAACAGCCTTAGACACAATCATCCAGAGTGCCCTTCTTTTAGTTGTCCATGACTGGAGGATTGCCACCCTCGACTCTAGCTAACACTACTGCCCTCCCGAGGAACCAACAACAACAACAACCGTCACACTGTGACGCCAATACTCAGTTGACCACTGAGGTTGAGTCCCTCCGGTGAATTTTATCTACCTTGACTATCGACATGGGTCAACTGAAGTCGGGGTCCTATGCACCCTAGAATTCTAACTCCCAGAGAGGGAATATCTTCTCTAGCCAACGAAACAACAATGATGGGGGAAGGAACTTCAACAACGGACCTCAGTCCAATCAACAGTAATGGAAGAATAACATAAAAACCGGAGGTCCACCTCCAAACCAAAATGCCAACCAAAATGGTGCTGGACCATCACATTTCACACCATTCATAGACTTCCAGCCCATGACTAATTGGTGTAGATTGCATGACATGGGCTCACACAATGAGGTGAATTATGCCATGTTGGAAAAGTTCATCATGATCTCCCAGCTAGACAGACAACAGTCGCATGATGCTACTCCCCCAGAGCCTCCTGTGCAGGAGTCAACCCACAGTGCCTTCACCTGTAAGACCATCTTCTTCAGAACTTCCAGGGAAGATGAAGAGGAATCTGAATTGCATGGATTCTTTAATGAATCTATCCCGCCCTTTGAGGCCAATGCCTTCACCAACCCATGGACTCCATATAATACTCAGAGTTAGGTTGGCAAAGGACTAGCTTACATGCCTACACCCCCCATCAAGGACACTCCTCCCTAGGATACCGCAATTGACCAGCCCACTCCTCTAAAAGGTTCTAGCTCTAACCAGGTGAAAGACTTAGCCGAGAGAAGTCACCAGTTCCTGGGAGGAAGATTCAACATTACAAAGGCATTAGAATAGACCACCACCTCCATGACCTTGATGGAGTTTTTTTTAAACTATCCCGAGCAGAAGAAGTCTCTTCTGAGGCTCTTGGGAAACCTGAAATTTTTCAGTCGCCCACTCAAGACTGTCTCATTTGAGGACACCAATGCGGCTATCTTTTGGGGAAACAATGAAGATCCTCCCTTCCTACTAGGCCTGAATATCTAAGCCAAGAACATACATAATTTCTTAGTAGACTCTGGAGCTTCAGGTAACATCATGCCCTTATCCATATGCCAAAAGCTCAGATTCCATCCCACCCCATCTAATGGTGCAGTGATCTAGCTGGATAAGACTGCCGTGAAAATGGTGGGAGAATTGAAGAACATTTGGATACAACTTATCCAGGACCGCAGGATAGCCAGCATAATCGACATCCAAGTGGTGGACATCCTAGAGACTTATGAGATGTTATTAAGTTAGAATTGGTCTAAGTCCTTGAATGGATACTTTTTGATCAACTTCTCCCACTTATGGCTCCCCTGGGAAGGAGAATCAAACAAGATCTGGGTTGAAAGTGAACCCCGGATGAAACAGGCCCTTACCAAGGTTGGGAGGGTCAGTGAGGTCTTCTTCTCTAAGACTTCCTCTAGGGTATACCGACCCTTCAAAATTTTAACATTTGATTTCACCCCCAGGGAGGATCCCATAGTGATGTAGAGAACCCAGGACCTAGAAGAAAAGCTGAGAGTTGAGGTTGACTCTCAAGGTGCCACAGTGACCCCCGCCACACTCCTGTTTGGAACTTGGTGCCGAGTACATTATCAGAAACATTCAGAGCTTGAGTGTGGGCCCTACCATTCGATCGCTACCTGGCACATTGATGCCTTCCAAAATTGAGAATGTATAGCTAATTCCCCGGAGCCCAGAGTTCCTACAGGATGCACTCCTTTGGTGCCATCTCCCCATAAATCCCAAATCCAAACTCCTCTAGAGGTAAACCCTACCTGCACACCAATAGCTCGAGAGGAAGCTCCTCCCAAGTCTCCCAAAAGAAATCTAAAGGCTACTCTCGCTCCCTAGCCCTAGACTGCGAACGATGATTTGTGTACCCTCAAGTTCGATGGGTCTCGATCCAAACAAGGCTGCGGGGCCGGGGTAGAATTAATCAACCCACAAGGGAAATCCTTCCTCACATCCTACAAACTATAGTTCAACTGCACAAACAATGTTATAGAGTATGAGGCTTTGGTCCTTGGACTTTTATTTATGTTAAGGAAAGGTGTCACCCACCTCCAGGCTCTGGGTGATTCAGAGTTGGTTGTCAAGTAGGTTTAGAGTCAATATACATGTCACAACAAGAGACTGGCCAATACCGCAATCAGGCTTGGAGCCTTATTGAAGATTTTGATACCTTTGGCATTAACCTAATTCCCCGGTGATGGAACTATGTCCCAGATGCCCTTGCCATTTCTGCCAGCACACTTGAGTCAATGGTCGGCTCGCGACTCTGGAGATTTTCAGTTGAGATAGTCCCCACCCCATCCATCCCAGATAATGTCACCCACTTTCAAGTTTTTGAGGATGATCAACATATCCTAGCCTTCATGGGCAATGTTGGTGTCTTTGAAGGCCAAGTAGTGGAAGAACGAGACTATGACAATACTGGGCGGGGTGACAAAGATGATGGAATTATGGACCTACCCACTAATACCATCCCGAAGGGGATGGTTGCGCTTGAACAAATATTTGACTCAGACCCTCGGGCCTGGGAAAAGATGTCATCTTCCTCTAAGGGGGGAAAGTTTGAAAGGGTAAACATCGGCCAGCCCAGTGAAGAAAAGATGATCCACATTGGCACCTCCTACTTCCCTGAGGAGAAGGAGAAGATTCTCGTGGTTCTCTGAGAATACATAGATGTAATCGCATGGGGATATGAGGATTTGAAAACATATGACACATCCATTATGATTCATACTATTCCCCTGAAACCTGATGCTAAGACTTTTTGGCAAAAGCACTGACCGGTCAACCCACTGATCGAGCCTTGAATTCATTAAGAGGTAGAAAAATTACTGTCAGCCTGAATAATCTTTCCAATCTAGCACACTACATGGGTTGCCAATTTGGTCCCTGTAAGAAAGAAGAGCGGTGAGATTCACCTTTGCGTGGATTTCTGAAACTTGAATAAGGCCTCCAAGAAAGATAATCACCCTCTTCCTTCATTGGATGAGGTGTTACAGATAGTGAATGGATCCCAAATGATGTCATTCTTGGATGGGTACTCTTGGATGGGTACTCTGGGTATAACCAGGTCATGGTTAAGTATGAAAATAGGGAGAAAATAGTGTTTACCACCAAGTGGGGAACATTTGCATATAACCAGGCCATAAAGTCTCTGCTGATGCAGAGTGAGTTGGGTGAAAGAAGGGGGAAATGGATGGCCATCCTCTAGGAATATGACTTAGAAATGTAACCCATGAAGATAGTCCAAGGCTAGGGACTGAGTTGAGGAATGGCAAAAGAGACTCCCCGCATAGAATGCCAAAATTACATGGTGGAGTCTATCACTTGGGACCTGTGGTATACTAATTTGGTATATTTTCTACTAAATAACAAATTCCCGGAGGGATTACCTCCCAATAAATGCCGTGCGCTGTGGATGAAAAGTGCTCACTTCATGATCAAAAACTTCATGCTCTACCACAAGAACTACAAGGGAGTGTACCTCCGGTGCATCGACAGAGACCAAACTGTGAAGATGATTGATGAATTTCACGGGCAATTTGGAATCGGACATGCCTCGGCTGACACCACTGCCCATCAGATCCTTCAGGCTGGGTACTATTGGCCCTGTATATTTAAATATGTTTACACTCATGTTAGAAAATGCCACACTTTCCAAACTGCGGCGCATCGAGAGCGTAACCCGGCTATGCCTTTGCAACCAGTCTTCAAGACTAGGCCCTTCGCCCAATGGGCATTTGACTTCATCAAAGAAATCAACCCCAACTTGTCTGCTAATCACTGATACATTCTTACTGCTACTAATTACTGCACTCGGTGGTCCGAGGCTATACCTTGCAAGAATAACACGACAGACATAGTTATCAAGTTCCTAGAAGAAAACATCATCACAAGGTTTGGAATGCCCTTTGCTTTGGTATGTGACAATGGTCCAGCATTTTCTTCAGCGCAATTACTCGAGTGTACCTATAATTGAAAGATCACTCAAAAATTTTCCAACAACTATTACCCCTAGGGGAACGGTGTTACTGAATCTATGAATAAAAATCTACTTGAAGTGATCAAACACCTACTAGAATAGAATCCCCAGGATTGGCATCAAAATTTCAAGTTCACCCTCTGGGTGAATTGCATTTGAATCAAGGTCGCCCTGGGAACATCCCCGTTCCATCTGGTTTATGGCCAGAATCCTATGTTCCCAATTAACTTACAAATCCTAGTTTTGCAGTTCATGTAGGAATTCAGCAACTGAGACAACATTGTGGAGATTCGGCTCCTAAATCTGGTGTGAATGGAAGAATAGAGAGACGTAGCCCTCGAACATTTTGTGGGTCATCAAGCACTGGTAAAATGGTGGTTTGACTGTAGAGCCCAATACAAGGCTTTTCAAATTTTAGACTTGGTCCTGTTGTGGGACAAGGCCCAGGAAAAGAAAGGAAAGCACACCAAGTTCTAACGGCTCTGGCTTGGACCATATCTAATCTCAGAAATTTGTGGGGAAAATACTTACCACCTTAACACTATGGTCTGGGAACCTGTCCCATTTCCCGTCAATGGATAGTTTCTCAAACACTACTTTGAGTAGGGTAAGTTTGTCTGAAACTGTACTCTATGTAAAGCCCTCCACTTGTAAATATTTCTTTTTCGGTGCCTTGTTGGGAGGTACCGTGTCTTGTAAATAGTCTTGTTGGCTGCCCTCTGGGGTAGTCCTCTTTTGGTGGTTTTTGTTTTCATTTTTGGTTTTCTTTTTGGGTCCTAGCATTTTGTTCTCTCTTGTAAGGATTGGAATGCTTTGCATAAACCCTGGTCTCTGGTACGATGTCTGTAGCATGGTAAACTTAAGAATATATCTTTAGCATAGTGGAATTAGTTCAGTCTCCGGAGTTGTTTTACAGGTTTGGTGGTACATTCTGAGTAATCTCCATCAGGTTTATCTCCGGAGGTCTGGCAATCAGGGAAATAAAAATAAGGAACAAGTAATTGGACAAACTAAGGATAGATCGGTTGTACTAGTTGGTTGACCCAAGTCTGAACTTTTGAAGAATTATTTTTAGGTCTGGAGTTTTATCCCCTACTCAACATGAAATAGGTGGAAGCATGAAAGAATTATCATCGTTAAAATTAGCTAAGCTTAGGCTTAATGGTGAAATAAGTACCGCCCTCCCACCCAAAAATGTACAAAATAACAAGAAAATGGGAAGCAAGACGAATCTCCGGTCTCTGGGAGAAATGGACAAATCTGATGACTGGTTCAATGTAATTAGTGTCTCTTCTCTACTCCTCCCAGAGGTCATCAACTTGATTTTTTTTCAAAGCACACACTCCACCACTAATGGAAAGACTATGGGATGGATCCGTGTGTTCTCAAAAATGTTGCTCTTTGCCTGTCAGATACTTCGAGTAGTGACTTGTTCTAGTTTTGCTAACCAGAGATTCTATAGTTCTCAAATGCACTAAGGCATATGTCCTAGATAGTCGCCATTTGTTATGCCCTGCATCCCCATCCCTAGATTTTGTGTGCAAAATGTCAGGTCCCCTTGTTTTTGTTGTTTTTCTTTTTGTTCTTGCCTTGTCTTTTTCTTTGTCTTCTTTTAATTTTATTTCTCTAGGATTTTCTTCCCCATGGTTGTACTTTGTTTTATTGGTTTATTGTGCCTCTGGGACCCCGGTCTGAGAGTTTTTCATCCTTTTTCGGGAGCCAAACTCTGGACTCTAAGATTCTCTGCTGCGATATTCTCTTTCCTTAAGGTGATATCATCATAGGGAATCCCCGGGCCCGGAGTCCAGAGGTTTGTCTGTCCAGAGTTTGCGGATGGAAAGGTGCCTTGCTTTTTACTGCAGATATAAATAGAATTTACCTATCATTTTCACATTTACCGCAATTTAAACACTCAAGCAATCAGAGCGATTTTAGAGTGATTTACAATGATTTAACGATAATCTAGTGCTAAACATTTCCAGCATTTCTGAGTGATTGTGAGTGGTTTGTAGTGGTAGGTTGTGATTGTTTGATGGTTGGAGCTATTACAAAGCTTCCGTTGAGGCTTCTTTTTCCTCTCCTTTCTGCATTCTCAGGTTGGTGCCTCCTCTCCCTTCGGCTTTCCTTCTGTCTGGTGTCATTTTCCTTTGTTTTCATTGTCTTTGCCTTTTTTTTTTGTTCATCTTTCATTTCTTTCTGGTTGCCGCCCGTTGGTGGGTTGGCTCTACCAGAGGGTTGTCCACCCTTTGTGTAGGTGTAGTTTAGTCTATAAATAGTGTAGAAAGTTGTAGATATTCAATGCTTTGCCTGGTTTCCTATAGATATTTGTTCTACAGTGTATATATGTGTAAGTTTAGTGTATATTTGTTGTATATCCCTCTGATCTACATGTGTATATCCCTCATCTTTGATGTATATCCTATGTGTATCCTGCCAGGTAGCTTAGAAAGCTCATTGTGTTGCCCATGTCACTGGTTTTTCATCCGTAAGCTCATTCTGAGTAGAATACCACCTATTTGGAACTCAGCTCTTAGCGAATTTCAAACAGGCATTTTTCTCTCTCCTTCGTAAAACTAGCCTGGCCCTCATTTATGTCCCATGCACACATTTAAATTTGTCCAAGTGGCCTTCACTTTTCATGCATTTAGATAGTTGGCTCCGCCATCATCACCATAACTCCCATTTATTACTCACCTACGTAGCGCCCACGTGGGTCTGACGGTTTGCCTTTTGCACATCTTTACCAATGGTTACTTCTCTGGGCTCTGAGTCTCTTGCCATCATCCATCCCATGTCCTTCTTACCAAATGTGATAAAATTCTTAGACCTATATGGTTAATCAAATTCCTAATTTCATGATATGTATATGTGTGCTTTCCAGAGTTTTTGAATGAAACTAACTTTTCAGGGAAAGAAAACACCATGGTGGTAAGATCTCTAGACCCCGGAGTATTTATTCATTAATGCATTTTGACGGTTGCTTTGCCTTGCAGGTTTCCAAAGTATACTTTCAAATATGTCTGAAGCATCCGCATCCTCACCACCCAAAAGTCTGAAACTTCCATCTACAGAAAGTACCAGGGCGTAAGTAAAATCCAAAATGGAGAAGGCTTTGGAAAAGATGCCTTTGAGCCTGAAATACGTTAGAGATGGAGTCATCATAGGCTCAAAGATTGAGTCCAAGGTCCAGCTTTTTATTGACACTAGTGTCAGAACATGGCCAGAAATGTAGGCCTTGGTCAAAGTTATGTACATTCAATGACAGGCTGGAGATCCTTTGGCCATTAAAATTGGAAACTCTGGGATCCTTAAAGCAGCTTGCTTCCCGTGCTCGGTGTAGTCACCAGAGCTTATTCTCATGCTCTCAGCTCTTTACAACCCATCTATTCAAGATGTTATGCTCGCACCGCTAGAGCCAACAGGGTACCCCACTCCTTTAGTGTCTCTCAACCCTAATACCTTCTAGAGGAGCTTGAGAATCCCTCAATTCGTAAAGCTAACCATGGTCACCCAATTTGATGCCTTGGCCTAATTCAAGCAATTGGAGGAGGCAACCTGCATATATATGAACAATAATTGGCTCAAAGTCCCGAAGAGGGACCCCAAGAGGATGAAGCTAGACATCCCCAGGTCTGAATTCAAAGAGAGCATCTAGATGGGGATAATAGAACTATGTTGGGTCTTTGGGTAACAACATGCCCGAGAATTTTCTAGATGGATGTACTACTTTCTTAGCATAAGTATAGCCTGGGAGTTTTTCGACTGGGCGGCCATAATTTCAAATCATGTCAACTCCCAGTTCCTCCAACTGGCCAAAAAGAAGAAATTTTACTTGAATTCTTATGTTTTCTAGGCCCTGGCACAGTAGAGACCCCATGCCCATGGGCTACTCACTGATGGCATACTCAGGCTCGGCCTGGATCAGAAGGCCCCTTGGGACTACTTCCCACAGATTCAATCAGAGGCCAGTTTCCCCAATTTTTGCAGAGTAAACGACGCATTCGTTTACTACCACCTGCTCACACCCACTCAGGATGTAGGATACTGCCTATCCAAAGAGGTGATAAATTTGGTCCAGAGTTACGGACACTATTACATACAATTTCAACAACATACATATATAAGGGTGACCGGCTTCTCTGGGAAACCCTACTTGTTGCCAAAGCACTGCGGGGACAAGATAGTCCTCCTGGAATTTTGTAGGCAGATAATGGAGCTGCATGTCTTCTATGCCCTAAAGAAGGTGACTAATATTCCATTTCCAATCACCTATGGGAATTATTCATGCAGTCTGGCTGCTGCCAAAGAAGCAGACAATCAGCTAAAAAGCTATAACTTGGCAAAATTCTACTTGGCACGAAAGCATTTTGATCCGCATGAAAAGATTGCAGCGGCACTTCCCTAGGCATCAGAGCCCCATCAATATCATATAAAGGACTTTTGGGAAGACTGCTAGGATGATGTGGAGGTTTGTAGCCGGCACTACGTCAGGATGACTGTAGGTATGATGGAAATATTGAAGCTCTGGAGATTCCCGGAGGAATTCTTAGACGCTGGCTCCATGATAGATCCCCAGTACAAAGCAAAGGGGATTGATACATTGGCTCTCCCACCAGTAAATTGGGATGCCTAGGAAGAGTCCACCATTGAGGAATTCACCAATGAGGTGGTCAAGTGCAACCATGCTTACTTCAAGAAGGTGTTCCCCAGGAGTGTCCACAGAGCAGCACAGTCAGTACCAAAAGAAACCCCGGGGGCCGGGACATCTTCACAGAGAGTGGATAAAGGAAAAGGGATAGATACAACTCCCACTGTGTAAGAAGTCCCTATTAAAGAACAAATAAGTCAATCAGTAGTAGCCTCCCAGCAAATGAGGGAGAACCTAATCACACAGTTGGCTACCCCTGTGCTCATGGCTAGACCTGTTCGTCCTCCATCCTCCCCTTCACTAGCGGCCTTAATGGTTAAGGCAACAGGGGTGGATCCGGTGGAGCAAGTAGTAGTAAGGGATGTGGGTCCACCATTGATTACCTAAAGAAGGAGGAGGCTTGACCCTAAGCCTAAGAAGGAGTTGGAGCTTGGGATACCCTAGGCTCCACAAGTTGAAATCCTTTTCTTCTGACTCCCCAGAGCCGGAGAAGGAAGTAGAACCTGCCAATGTCCCAGACAACCCTCCTCCGCAGGATGAGTTTGATGATGTTTTTGCAACTGAGGAGTTCAGTAACTTACAGGGGGACATCGAGCAGATGGAAGAAGTCCCAGCAGAAGAGGAAGCTAAGGAACAAAGATTTGCGTAGGTGCAGGACGAGCCAATGGAAGAAGAAAAGGAAATAGAGTAAGAAATCACCTCCAAATTTCTGGAGATGCAAGATATGGGGGTGGACCAGAAAAAATAGAGTGAACAAGTGGCACCCACTGAGGGAACCAAACCTACGAGAGCAACCATAACCTTAGCTGCCACGTTCCAAGTGCCACTCCCCAGAGCAACCTTTGGGCAGGTAATAACCGCGGCACAAACATTGAATCTTGGCCCGGTACCTATCCTATTTCCAAAAGATGTATCAGAAGGAGAAGAGATCCCGACGATTGAGGCCGAAGAGCAAGAATGAGAGAAGGAAACCCCTGAGACAACTGATGATGGTCCAGACAAAGCTGAAGATGCAGAGGACAAGGCTGAGGAAACAAACATCGCCGGGGGAAATGTTCCTGATGAGGCCCAAGATAAAGAAAAAGGGGCGGGTGAGAACCACACCATTGAGGAGGAACAACAATAGGGCACTGGGGAAGAACCAAAAGAATAGAATTTGGTGAACAAGCCACCCCTCCCACCTCAGTGGCTAGTGGAGAGAAAGAAGAGAAAGGCCCCATCCACCCCGAGAGCTCACCTCTCTCTAGCTGAGATGATGGCCTAGGTCCAGGAACCACCAAAGGCCAAGAAAGCCTGGACGGTTCATACTCTTCGAACCGGGCCGGGAGGAGAAACAGTTGCAATTGTGGCAACACCTCCCACAGACACTGATGCGGTGATGACAGAGGTTGGAGATTATGATATCATAAAGATATCACTAGGAAAGAGAGGAAAATAGGGTGAAGTAAACCTGTTAAAAGAAGCGGCCAGGGCGGTGGAGGCCAGATACAAAAAGGAGGCCCAAAGGCTCAAAGAAGAAAAGGAAAAGATAATGAATGTCATGGGGTTGCTTACTAAGTTGGCCTGACCTATTAGTGCCATTCCTTTGGAGGCCTCCATGTCTAATGCGCCATTACCACAGAGCGACATTGACTCCCTATGAGCAATGAAGAAGAAGGCCCAAGCGGTCAATGAGTGGGTCGCTCTACAAATAGGAAACACCCAATGTTTTCTAATGTTTAGCCTCTCAGATTTATATGCGGCATGACACATTTTGCATCAGGCAGAGACCATTCTTAATATATGGGAGGGTGACATGGAAAACTGAGAGGCTTGGAAGGTAGAGCTAGAGGAGCTCCTCAACCTCGGGGAAGAGATGGTCTCCGAATCTGGGATTCTAGGAGAAGAATCATTTGACTTTGTGAGGATCCAACACTCTAGACTTGACCTCACATTGGTGGTACTCAAGCAACTGGTAGGGGCTCTACATGATAAATTCAACATAGTGTAATATTCTTCAAATATGTACAAGGCATTTGTAGCAAAGGTCTTTGGGGCTGACCCATTCAGCACCGATATGTGCACTCTAGAAGAGTACATTCTAGGAAAATTTGATGAATTGATGGAATCCAAATACCAATCCCTAGAGGGACTGGGTGGGACCCAAATGACAGGGCTAACTCGCATGATCCTTAGTGGTCATGATGCGGAAAAAATGGCCGATGAGTTCAAAGATAATGTTCCAGAGCTTGGAGAACAAATTAAGGCGGCTAAGTACCGGCGGTCCTGCCTTAGAGAAATTGATGAGGATGAAATCTCCCGCCTTCTCCAAAAATTCAATGACAACAAGCAACAATAAATTTCCTCTAAAGGCCAAGAAAAACCTAAACATTTTGTATTCTTTATTCTTTCAAAATCTAAGTTCCTGAATCCCGGATCCCGGAATCCCAGATCCCAAATTTTGTATTCTTTCAAGTGATCTGTGTCCCGGTCCCCGAGGCCAACCGGTTACTTTCAG
The DNA here is from genome assembly GCA_018584345.1 of Thuja plicata. Classification (NCBI taxonomy): domain Eukaryota; kingdom Viridiplantae; phylum Streptophyta; class Pinopsida; order Cupressales; family Cupressaceae; genus Thuja; species Thuja plicata. The sequence continues at coordinate 4,677,852 of MU224552.1, forward strand.
AAGAAGTTAATAAAGGTTTTCAGAAGGTAGTTGGATACATCAAGGAACGTCAGGTCAACAGTTAGTTTTTTGACAGATGGTCTTCTCGAGGCACCGCTTCAGAGGCACACCTGGCACATTAGAGACAGGGCACCACATTTCCCATTTATGAGGCATGTAGCCTCGATCCCTGGGGATTTGATTTCTTCCTTCTCTTTCCTGGCTCTCTTCTCGAGGCTGATTCTTCCACTCTACCTTCTTGTCTTATTCTTCTGACATGTCATATCTCAAGGTCTTTTGTAGGGTGGCGCAGGTAGTATTAGCCCCCGAATAGTGTATTTTATTGTAGTGTAATGTAAAATAGGGTTAGGGTTAGGGATAGATGAGGATGTGTATAAATAGTAAGACCCGCCCATTTCCAAGGGTCGATGAAATTGATGATTTTGCTGTCCACAGTAATAGAAAAGTGATTTTTCATTTCAGTTGCAGAGCTCAATGCTCCATTATTTCACTTTCAAATAGTTAGGCGCTCCCCTGGAGCCACCATTGTATCACACACCAGTGCTTGTTGGAAGAAATATTAATGAAGAAGGGAGAATTCTTTGCAATGATGTTGTTGGCATTCAAACTTCTAAGTTAATGGTATTTTATGTTTCATGTACCTTATGTCTTCTGCTCTAATATTTCAAGTAGCTTAACGACCTCTTTTCTCTTGCTACTAATGAAATACTAACTGATAGTTGTGTATTTCTTCAGTATTTAGTGTAGTATATCAGAGCATTATCGATGTTTTGAATGTTTAAACATAACTATAGTTAGATGAAGTACTTCTAACCCTGCAGGATCTTTTTCATTTCATTTGCTAAGTGTAAAATGCTTGGAGAAACCTCACCTTCGTGAATCTCCGGAGAGAATGAGATGAAGAAACCAGCTATCCCCCTCGAAAATAGTCACTTCTCCCAACCGAGCCCCGCACCATCGTGACCTGACACCCAGGTTCTTGGAGGCTTGAGGAATCTAACTTCCCTGGATAGCCTTTACTGATGGAGTTGGCCAGTACCCCCGGTACCCGGTGACAACTTATGACTGTTGGTGGACCTGGTTAGCAAAACCCCATCAACAGTATCCAAGAAGAAGGAAGGCAAATGTATTTCTTGCTCCAAAGAAGATCCACAATGGGTTGTCCACAAAAGTGCTTAAAAATGTCTTAATGCATGATCATGTCGTGTCCTTGTATATCATCCTCTTTATTGCTTGCCTCATCATCATGTCATTATCATAATTGTATCATATCATCTTACAATTCTTTTTCATGTCCAAGTGAAGGCAAAAGAGAGTGTTTATATAGAGATGTCAATATAGACCTCCTAGGGCAATGCAAGGGACCCAAATTCAAATTTCACCTTGAATTATGATCCAATAAAATTTACTAACCAAGGAGGGGATGTATTAATCTAGATATTGGGGAAAACACTTCCACATACAGACCCGGGGACCTATTTTAAGTTTTAGAACCTTGATAGGCTCCAGATTTGAAAGTGGGGACCATCACCTGACAGAGATCAAGGTCGATGTCGACCTTGACCTTGGTCAAGGATGACCTCAACCTTGAACTAGGTCAAGTCTGACCTCGATTCTAACCTAGGTCAGACTCGACATCAACCTAGAACTGAGGTTTCAAGCTGGTCTCCTTGGGAAATCTACAGGATTCCCAGGTCAACTGGGGACCGAGGAAGGTGAGAAAACACACCAGTATGTTGGATAGAGGCATAGAGGCCAAATAGTGAGTATGATTAATATTTAAGAGATCCAATACATAGGTTCTATCCAAAAATGGAGTCATAGTGTTGGCATGCTTTCAACGCCCCAATTTTAAAATTTGAAATCGATCCCATAGAAAGAAGTTCTCAAGTATTTTCATTTTTATGTGGATTTTTAAACTAATGATGCCTTGTAAGGTTTGATCTTGTGAAGAAGATGATGTTTTGAAGATATGTTGAACCTGAACTTTGAATCTCGAAGTTCAGATTCAAGTTCAAGGTTCAATAGTGATGTGCCATTCAAAATTCTTTCAAGTCTGAGTTGTTGTCATGCAGTTTCACATTCACTTCCTCTAAGTTCTGAGTCAAGTTCAAGATTCAGTTTGAGATTGAAAGCACAAGCTCAAATTGAAGGTTTAATCATAAAGGTTCAGGATTCCAAACACAAATTTTCCTTTCAACACTGCAGTTTCAAGTCCAAATATTTCAAAATCCTTCAGATACATAAGTCAGAATGCAAAGACCAGATCAAAGTTCAGTTGAGTAGGTCTAGAGTTAATCATTGGGTGCCTGCAACGATTTCCCTATTTGCAGAAGTGAGAATAGGAAGGCATTGAGCACTCCACCAAACCTGACAGTAGAGTTACTTTGAGCAGTTATTGGTCATTTGATCCATGAGGCCCCTGCATGTTGATAGCTGTCCAAAAAAAAAATCCATGTTAGCAAAGGTTCATTTCTCAATGGAACATGGTGTTGACATCGAATATGCAGTGTTTGGAACAAGGTGAATGTTTTTGTGCCATTTTAAAGGGAATTTCTCAACTAGGGAATACCTCTAAAAATATCTCCCTTAATTGATATGATTAGCTGGTGATTGGGTCCTATGTGGGAATTTATAACTATATCAAGAAAAATTGAAAATTATCCTATGCAGCCGAGGAAAAGAGTGTTGACATTGGGATGGTATCATCATAGCATAAAAAGGTAGTTTTTTCTATTTTTGACAAGAGCTCCCACAATCCTTTTTCAATTTTAGTGGCACTATGTTCAGATGGATCGAGGTTTCAAATATCCCAAAATTGAAAGTTCAAGAGTGACAAAATCACCATGATCGGGCCTGCTCATTAGAAAATACCAAAAGCACAATTTGACTAGTTGAGAAGTGTTTCTATTTCGGAGAGGAGGAAACAAAAAATGACATGTTCTTAGTCCCATTTTATATGCTCGTGACCTCTATGAATAGTTAGAGATAAGAGTTGAGGGCTCAGTATTGAAGAACGTTCCACAGCCGAGAAGTTGATAGTCTAAAATATCTCCAAGCCACAACTCAATTGGATCTCAACGCCATCAGGAACTATATGCTAGTATAGCAAACTTTTGATGATACTCAGAAAATAGAAGGTGTTAAAAATATCTTCACCATACATTGACACTTAGTCATGGTTCTGCTACATCATTGGCAGATTCCTTGATATGGTCTATATCATAGTTATAGCCAATTCATAGCTTGGAAAGCAAAATAAGTGAAGCTCAGCTTCATGATATTGAATATGCTCTCATCACTAAAGTCACTGCTATGAACACATGGAGAAAGAAATCAATCATCACGGGTACTCTTATGCATGGGCACTATCCGAGAGAGAAGCATCAAGGATGTGTGCAAATTGTCTGATGTAATGTAAGTTAGAGAACACTCAAAACACCGACAGTGGATCCCGTGAAGTGCCAAAGGAACATAATGACTGACTCCCCTGTTCGATAATCCCAAACTCCAATAAAATGGATAAGTGTGAAAGTCTAGAGCATCACCTTAGTCATTTTTTAGTTCAGGAAGTTGATCTCTTAATCATTAAAGCATGCCTCACTCAGAGCCCTGTATTGTATTTAGCTTTATGAAGGACCTGTGCGATCAAATATGTAGTTGAAATGAGAATGCCCAATATATTTCAAAAGGGGAATTATCAATGATAGTGGTCAAACTATCCAAGCAATGGTCTCTAGATTTCACTTGGCTCCCCACTCAAATCATAAAACAATGATGACACCATTGTTATTAGTAAATAGAAAATCAATTATGATGGGCATACATGAAGCTCCAAATTGTAAGAATTCATGACTTAGAGAATGGACCCACGGGAAAATGAAATGGAATTGAAAGATGAATATGATATTCCTAATTCAAATGGATCATGAACATCATAATATGATCCCAAATTGACCGATCCTCTGCAAGAATCCACATCACCGACAGCTGAGAGTCTCTCGATGATGCCAGAATGGTATAGCTCGATGGTAAATATCTCGAATTGACACCAAGCAATCATTTAAAATGAGCATTTAGAGTTATACGCTGTCAATGCACCATGCACATATTCACATTTGAACAGGGGAGTCAGTTATTCATTGGTAATACAGGTGGCAACAACTCTTTCCAAAATTTTATTCAAAATGACACAAGGGATGCTCACTATGCTAGATGTCAACTTGCGTGAAGATAAATTATAAAAATATTATGCGGGTGAAAAGAATGAAGCCACTAAACAGTGAAAAGGTAAGAATGAAGAGAATTTCAAGAAATGGTTATTAGAACGGAATTGCAACCGGGAAGTGTTATTTATTGTAAAATGTTCTCCATAGGAGGGGTTCTTCTTTTTCGGGTTGGAGTTCTGTAGCTGCAGGTGGAGAGGGGAAACATCATTTCAATTATAACAAGGAAATATAGGAGGGTTTTTTTCTTTTTTCCGGTTTGCCTTTTCTTGAGGTTGTGGTAGGGAAGAAGACATCTCTGTTTGTAATAGGGAAGGGAAAATAGTTTATTTTCTACAATTTTATAGCAGGGGCAAAGTGGTCTTGAAGTTGTTTTGCTATGTTTCTGAAATAAAGAGGAATATGCATGTGTTAGATCCTATGGTCTGTGCAATCATATTCCTGGTTTAAAAGGATCTTGTGGACTTTTATTTCCTATTTTAGATATAGTCCTGCATTGTTATATCAGATATGTAATGTATTTAATCTTTTGGTACATGCAGTCGCATTTTGCATAATGATATCTGTAACTCTTCTTATTATTATCTCTTCTGTTATGTGAAAGGTTGAATAGGTGATCATAGGGTCATTTATTTTTCTTCTCACTCAGTTCATAAATCTGATAATCACATTCATTCCATGGTGATGGCTGAATGTTAGAAACCTTAGTACCTTCAGGTTAAAGGTATATCCTGTCATTAAATTCATTGAATCTGTAAACGAGGGAGCTGTACCTCTTAATTCAGAGGATAGTTATCAATTAATGATAACTAATCCAACTGTTAGCGCATTTTTTTCTTCCTAATCAGGCATGTTGAGTTGTTGTTTATGTTTCTATCTGAAGGACAAAACCATTCACTAACACATAAAGGGAGATTAAGGAGGACCCAAAGGATCCTAACCCTAATTTCACCTAGAAATGTAGAGTCAAGTGCATGTGCATCCTAAATGCAAATATAATATGAAAATGTACTAAATGAGGGTGCTAAACCTACCGAAATGGAAGCGCTTCCATTTTAATATGATACATTTAGCCTCCAATTTAGCTTACGTATGACACTATGTGAATATGCAAGCTAAAGTATGAAAACATTATAAAGTAAAAAGGATATAGCCAAGTCCTCAATGTGGAGATCCTGCAAGAAACTGTTAGTATCTGCAACTTGAAATATATGGGGTTATGGAAATCAATAGAGCACCTAAACCTTACTAATATGTTTTTGAGAAATTCCTAGAGCCCCTTATGCCCCCATTTTTTTGGCTTACTAATTTTGAAAGGTGAAAGAGGGTGATAAAGTTAGATCTATACACTGGATACGCAATTTGTTGAAAAGTCATTTCCTAAACCATTTATAAGGATTCCAAGCCTTCCTAAACAAATTCAAGAGGTTAGGTATTTGAATCATGATTCCAACAGCACCGACGACACTAAAAATGGAGCTACCAAACTCAAGTTAGGATGAAAAGAGTGAATGTCTATCTAAATACATATAAAGGGAAATTCGAATTTAACCTAGGGAAATTTGAATTTAACCTAGGTAAATTCAAATGAAACCCAAATAAAACCCTAATTTGCAGCTATAAATAAGAGGAAGGAACACTTACCTTCTCATTCTTACCATTTTCAGAAGTTGGAAAAAGAAGCAGAATGCCGAAGAGAGAAGAACTTCGAGCGAGCCGCATGGAGGTCCTGAGAGAGCACCTGGCTAGCGGACAACCACTTCCTAAGGTAGGTTCCTTGTTTTGATATTTGTGCTTGAAAATTTCCTATTTTTATAGGGAAGGTTGACCTTGACCCAAAAAGGTCAACCTTGACCTAGTTATGTCCAACTTGGCCCTTTAAGGTCGACCATAACTGGGAAGGTCTCATACTTTCTGGGGATAAGGTCGGCCCTGACCCAAAAAGGTTGACATTGACCCAAAAAATTTGACCTTGACCCAACAAGGTTGACCTTAACCTTGTCAAGTGGGTATTATAGTTGTTTGATGATAGAGTACAGATATGACATTGTTTGTGTTGATAGGATCTTGTTCATCTTTGTGAGAACCCCTTCAGAGGGCTATTACTGACTGTCAATGAGAACTTTTCCAAACTATAATAGGATGAGATACAACTATTGAGAGATGTGGGATTGTACTGGGTAGAAATCCTACGATAGATTAGGTTCCATCATTCCATAATATCAACCATGATAGAGAGGTGGGATGAGGACACTTGTTCCTTTCATCTTCCATCATGAGAGATCACGATCACATTGGAGGATGTGTACAGGATCCTATGACTTCTAGTCTGAGGTGAGTCTGTTAGATCGAGAGTACAGTAGGGTCCTCCCAAGGTGTTTTCAGATGGAGAGTATTGTTTTGGATGAGTACCACATATGAGGACCCGATCAGATCTGATCTCTCTATCAGTCATACTAGAAGGTCTGACACCCTTGGTACAGAGAGTGATGCTATGTATACTCTCTTTGGTTGTAATAACCAACACAAAGGGTACCATTTTCTTGGCACCATTGAACCATCTTGTACGTAGGATGGAGAATGGAAAGATTTTTTTCTCATGGAGCTGCAGCATCTTAGCCCATCTTTACCATGCATTGAATCAGTTAGTGAGATGCCAGTGGGAGAGTCTTACAGTATGCACCCTGCTACAAGTTTGGATGTTTGAGCATTACAGATGTACTCGACCATAGGGTGTTCCAGTGACGGTAGATGCGAGAACACCGAGAGCCTTTTCATATCCACTATTATATGTCTGGGAGTATAGAGATATCCTCTTTTGAAGGGTATGCTTTGACTGTATACTAGGTGTGGATGTGATATGGAGACCATACTATTGGATGATAGGCTGGCCAGATACTCGACACCAGTTGAGACACTCCCAGCAGTGCAAGCTGCTAGAGGGTCCTACCAGTCATGTAGTGATGCCATATTATTATGATAGAGTTATGAGATAGTTTGGTTTGACACAGGGAGTCCCCTAGATAGTATCTTGGTATGAATACCCGATGAGATATTATCAGAGACCCGATGCCATACGCCGACCTACAGTAGTAGATATTGTAGATAGAAACACAAATGAGACCGAGGAATAGTGGTGGATCCTACTGTATCCCACCCAGGGGTGAGAAGAGAGTATATCAGATACTAGAGTCTATAGGGTACCCATCCCATCTTTCATAATGACTACCCTATAGGTTATCCAGGTCTTTTTGAGAGGATGCACCGAGTTGGTGATACATTAGAAGAGGAGGAGGATCATAGAGATGAGGAGGAGCCCATTCTTGAGGGAGATCCAATGGAGGAGGAGAGAGTAGAGGAGAGAGAGGATGAGGGAGCATATGAGAGAGGAGAGGATATGCACCCAGGTGGTAGTACAGATGTAGATGATTAGGTGATCCATGTTGTACCATTGAGATCACAATGACCTCCTCATGCACATACAGATATGCCACCACCTAGACCTAGACACAGCGAGTGAGGAGAGGGCATTCACTCCATTCCCCCACCATCTAGATCCTTTGGTAATACTCAGGAGGGAGATCCAGGTATGATTTATGTAATTGATTAAAATATTTTAAGTAAATGTTTTTCTAGAAGAAGTACTAAAAGATAGATGTCTTTGAATTTTGTGGCCAGCATAATGAACCAGAGGAGATTTGTATCCAAGGTTCTAAAGGATACCTATTTATCCTACCGACTACCAACTAGCAAGCGAGAGTCCCTTATTAGGAAAAGAGATCCCGACCGACATGCAAATATTTTTTCATGTGTCCACCGAGAGATGAGGTTGTGCAAAGAAAGGGAAGAGAGATTGATGACTGACCTACAGAGAGCTCAGCAGTACTACTATGAGATGAGCATATCAAGGAGTCACACACGGACTATCGTACTAAGATCTTTAGCCTCACACCATAAAGCAGAAAGAGTTGGGAGCCACTGACCCTTAGAGCATAGAGATAAAGATTGATAGCCATGACACATGTGCCATATATGTACCAAACTCATGAGTATTTATATATGAACATTTTTCTTGACTAGTTAGTTCTATGATTGATTACTTCTCCTTTTCATCAATACATAAAAAATTAACATAAAGAAAGAGATGAATTTAATGTATAAATGTATTCAAATCACATAACCTACAAAATAGACATAACTATTCTATAGGGAATACATAAATAAATGAAGAAAAGTTGATGTATTAGGGATAATAACGTTTGAGATGCATAAAATTAATAGGTTCCTTAAGGGGAACACCATTCATATTAGCAATCTTATAAGCACCTGATGTAAAATCCTCAATAACCAAAAAAGGTCCAAGCCAATTAGGGCTAAATTTCCCTTTTTCACTAGGCATAGAATTCACATTCCTTTGATGTTCATATAAGACTAAATCACCTACCAAAAACAATCGTTCAATCACCTTATGATTGTACTATTTTTGAAGTGATTTATGATAAGCCTTAATATGCTCCAAAGCATTTATTCGTTGTTCATCCAACATCTCTAATTCTTGTAATCGTTGTTCTCGAAAAGTATCTTTATCAATTATCCCATGGAATGAAACACGTAAAGAAGGTATTTCTAATTCTAATGGCATAATAGCATCAGTACCATAAACAATATTATAAGGAGAAGTACCTGTGGCAGTGCGGACACTAGTCCTATAAGCCCATAAAGCATAAGTAAGTTGGGTATGCCAATCTTTCGCATGCTTGTTGACTATTTTCCTTAGGATTTGTTCAATAACTTTGTTCAATGCTTCAGCTTGACCATTATATTGAGGATAGTATGGAGTAGAAAATCTATGGTGAAAATGATATTTCTCCAAGAATTTCATGACTTCTTTATTCTTGAAAGAAGTACCATTATCTGAAACTATCATTGAAGAATACCAAATAGTGCTATAATATGATTAAGAATAAAATCACAAATAACATCCACAGTAGTAGAATGGAGAGGAATAGCCTCTACCCACTTTGTAAAGTAATCTGTAGCTATGAGAATGTATGTATGCCCTTGAGAAGAAGCTAGTGAAATTTTTCCAATAAGAACAAATCCCAAAATTTTAAAAGACAACGGAGCAACTTGATTATGAAGCTCATGAGAAGGAGCATGAATTAAATTACCATGTTGCTAACACTGAGGACACTTCTTAACAAATGCAAATGATTCCTATCCAGAAGAAGGTCAGTGGGAACGAAGATATGCTGAAATACTTACTCGCACTGGTTAATACAGGAATGAAAGCAACTCTCGAGAATTTGATTTCTCTGAGTAGTTGGTTGGAAAAC
>MU224552.1:4687615-4698300 GCA_018584345.1 Thuja plicata
ATTTCAGTGCTGGCGGGTTTCTTCTCTGTTTTCTTTCCAGCTGCTTTTTTTGCTTTTTGTTTTGAAATTGCTATTGTAAAATCTGGGTTGTGACCCTCTGTTGATTGGTCCCCTCCTTGGGACAATCAGTTGTTTGTTGGGGATTTTTTAGCCTTTCCTTCCTTTGTTTTGTTAAAGGGTTTCGGGGTTCCCTTCAAAACCTGCTTTTACCGTAATAAAAAACAAATGTAAACGAATCTTGTTCCATTGTTTTCCTCCCATTCTAATAATTTTATTAACTAAAGATTTCCCACCAAAATTTCCTCCACAAGATCCAGAATGAGCTTCCGCTAAAGCTATCAGAACTTCAGTTCTACCAAGACATCTTAATAGAAAACCATTATAAGAATGTTTGTAAAGGGTATCGCCCAAAATGATATAACATTCTGCAAGATTCCTAATACAATTACGCATGTTCCTTGTTGCTAATCCAGGAAATGTATTGTCTTTCAAAAATGAAAGATATGTGAATATCACTCATCCAAATGCAAGTTAAAACAATCAGCATTAACCTTATTAGAAATTGCTGGTTGTTTAAGAGTGTGTATAGTAAATTGAAAGTCTTCAGCATTATTCTCGAGACACACCAAGGAATCTATGCTTGCCATGGCATCTACGTGTCGATTATCTTTCCTAGGTAAATCTGAATCGTATAAGAAGGAAATTGTGAAAGGATATCAAGAGCCAATTCTTTAGATTGTGACATTTTCTCATTCTTAGTCTGATAACCCCCTTTGATTTGTTCAACAATCAATTATGAATCCTCATATATTTCCAAGTTTTTAATATGAAGGGATGAAGCTGCCCGTAAGCCAGCTATAAGAGCTTCATATTCCACAATATTATCAATTAGTACAGTAAAGGTCAATTTATATGACATAGGGATTGGTTCTTTGTAGGAGGGACCAAGATGATGCCTATACAAAAACCTGTCTTACATCTAGAACCATCAAAATATAATTCCCAAACATCTTCTTGCTTAGTAGCTAAAATATGCTTATCAGGGAATTCTATTGAGGTGATGTTCAATGAGAATGAGGACAAGGAGCTTCAGCTAGAAAATCAGTTAAAGCTTGTCCTTTAATTGACTTTTGAAGAATGAAATTCAGATTGAATTTTGTAAGTAACATCACCCATTTAGCCTGACGACCAGAGAGATTAGTTTTTGAGAAAAGGTGTTTGAGAGGATCAAATTTAACAATCACATTAACCTCAACATTCAATAGATAATGCCTGAGTTTTTGACAAGCATAAAATAAATCCAAGCATTATCTTTCTAAATCAGTATATCTTGTTTCATATTCAAGTAAAGTTTGACTAATGTAATATACCAGTCTTTCCTTACTTTCGCTATCATGTTGAGCCAATAATGCACTCACAGCATGGCAAGTGGCAGAAGTATATATATAGAATTGTTTATTGAATTGATCCGGTTTCAAAATAGGAGGATTAGAAAGATACTCCTTAAATTGCTCAAATGATTGTTTACATTCTTGGTTCGAAGAAAAAGTGGTACCTTTTCTAAGAAAGGAGGTGAAAGGAACAATTCTATCAACTAAGTTAAAAGCAAAGTGACTAATAGATTGTATTTTTCCTTTAAAACTATGTAATTGAGAAATATTCTTAGGAGGAGGCATGTTAACGATAGCATCAATATTTTCAGTATCAACCTCTATGCCTCGCTTAGAGATTATAAATCCTAACAATTTACCAGAATCAACTCCAAAAGCATATTTCTTAGGATTTAATCTCATATTATAACTCCCAATCCTTTCTAATATTTTCCTTTAAATAAACACATGGTCCTCTCTTTGTATAGATTTTTCCAAGATTTCATCTACATAATTTTCTAGAATCTCATGGATGTAATCATGGAAAATCAAGGTCATAGCACGTTGATAGGTTGCTCTCGCATTTCTTAATCCAAAAGAATCATGACCCAATAGAATTTTCCCCAAGGTATGATAAATGTGGGTTTAAGTTGATCTTCAATAGGAATAAAGATTTGATTATAGCCTGAAAACCCATCTATAAAAGATAATAAAGCATGACCCGCTGTCGAATCCACAATCATATCGATATTGGGTAAGGGAAAATCATCTTATAAGGATGCTTTATTTAAATCTTGAAAATCAGTGCACATACTTATCTTATTCTCTCCTTTATAAATAGACACAATATTATAAATCCATTCAGAGTAATTGATAGAATGGATGAACCCGACACCTAATAACTTTTCAATTTCAGCTTTCACCAGCAAGGCAATACCCGGATTCATCTTTCAGATTTTTTGTTTCACAAGTTTGACATTTGGTTTAAGAACAATATTGTGAGTAACAATCTTAGGATCGATACCTGACATATCCGAGTATGTCCAAGTGAATATATCCTTGTATTCAAGAAAAAGGGAAACCAATTGATCATGTTCATCTTAGTTCCAATATTTTCCCACTTTGATTGCTTTTTCAAAGTCATTCTCATCCATTTGAACTTCCGTAGTCTCAGTTATTAATAAATTACTTTGTACATGGCAGAGTCCATTGGCAAAGGAGAAATATTTTGTTCATCACGTTCTCCAAAATAGGCTTCATTATTCAGACAATAAGGCTTTCTTCTTTTATGGTGAAATGTAGGTAAATCTTGATAAGCTCCTAAAAAATCAGCTAGGGCTTCATCCTCAAGAAAAATATCCAAACTAGGTTTTGATCCATGTCAAGGAGAAGCGGATTAACCAATTTTAAGTGTCCACCACAGATATGATTAACATTAAGAGGAAAAGCCGATGATTTTTTATAAGGATTGAATCCTAGCTCATAAGTATAATCATAAACTTCATTGTCCAAGGGCACTTGTATACCTTTCTCATATTTTCCACATCCCTTCCCATTGAATCCTGATTTCCTAAGAAAATGATAACCAGAACCATATCTATCAGCCATATCTGATTGATTTAAATGATCGAAATATGTCACAATGTCATAACAATCTGGTTTTATTGTCTCAATTGTTTCTTCAAGGGAAGCAGCAACAAAGTTACTTTTTAGTTCCCCAGAAAGTGGAGAAGGAATAAAGACTTGTTTTTCAAACCCATTTTGTTCTTTTATGAACTCTATATTAGAAACTTTGTATTCTCCTATAAAAGAAGGATTAAAATCCAATGTTCCCCAATCATCTCCAGTCAAAGAAGAGGACGGAGCTTCAACTTGTTTAACTTCAGGAGGTTTCTCAGATTCCTTACTTGGTTGTATGGGTTCAGAAATCTTAGCATATTCTGCATTCAAGAAAGGGTTTGGCGCATCATTTGCATGTAATGTATACATCAGATTATTATAAATGAACCTAACCTTATGATGTAGATTAGAAGGAATCTCATGCATACTATGTACATCCAAGGTCTTCCTAACAAAAGGTTATAATTGAGAGGTCTATGCATGACATGAATAGGTTTGTGAAGATGGACTGGACCAACCTTGATAGGTAGCATAAAAATACCCAAAGTTTTCTTTGAAATGTCATCAAATCCATGAATAGGGATATTATCCAGTTGAATGGTTGTAAGATCGGCTTTAATAGCCTTGTGCATATCTATGCTACAAACATTAATCCAAGACCCATTGTCAATTAATGTTCTATGAATGATACTTTGATCAATAGAAACAACAACCATAAGAGCATCATATTGATTCTGCACCTCAACAGAAGGTAAATCATCATCAGTGAATGCAATAGGAGGTATAGAAGGCATAGTATGCATGCACTCCAAAAATGAATTAATTTTCTCTTGATTAGGAGTCGGATCCAGAAGAGTAGATAAAGATTTTTGTAATGCCTCATGATATGTAGGAGAAGTTTGAAGCAATTCCCATAAAGATATCATGGCTGGAGTAGCGTGTAATTGCTCAACTAATTCATACTCCTTAAAGGAAGAAGGTAACCTAGGTGCTTGAGGAAGCATAGGTTGAGAATGAGTTAAAGGGGCTAGAACAGTAGGTTGAGGATTATTCTGTGTACGATAAGAATGTGAAGCAGAATCCGTATTATCAAAGAAATCCAAAGGATCTTTAGGTTTACCCTTAATATTTATTCGAGGACATCCTTTTACCATCATCAAAGGTTTAGGAAATAACATTCTAGATGCCTCAATGTTGCAAATAGTGGAACATGAAGGTAACCATGCACACATCCTATGTTAAAGGTCAATTGGAGAAGTTGTGGAGGAGGATGAAATAGGAATAGGATCTATGGAGATCTCATTCAAACCATTTTCATTCTCACTTCCATGTACCTCATTAAGGGATCTATTCTCTTGTACAACAAAATCTTCATCAAAGTATTCAAAACAAGAGTCATACATATTGAACACACAATAAAATTACAAGCATGTAAATGTTTTTGTGTTTTTAAAGAAATTAAATTATACTTTTTTATGTATTTTTGGAATATGAATGCAAGAGCATAAAAGAAAACCTACTTCTATATACATGCAAGATCTTAATATGAAATGTAAATCTAACACCAAAGAGAAAGAGTTGTCTATCACGGGTTCACAAAAATGTAAAGAAGAAAATGTGGATGGTCTCCTAGATAGAGTTTTCACAATAGATATTCAAATATAAAAGAGACAAATGCCATAATTTAACCCTTTACATTTAATTTTTTTGTATTTGATAATGGATATAGAATCAAAATTGAAACCAAAGATTAATGGAATAAAATACCTACCTCAAATCATAACAGATCTGAAAATGCCATTTTCTAAAGCATGTGTTGAATTTCTGGAAAATCAGAGATCAGATCTGGAATGGAAACGCAGAGATGAACAAAACTGAGAAATCTTTTTTTGTTCTGACACAATTACAATTTGTACCCTCAAGTCAATGTCACCATTGGCTAGAATTTACGATTGCGCCCTAGGGAAGAATTGACCTAAAAAGTCTCAGACTGAAATTCTATTTTCGGATCCCAGAAGTTTTCTGAAAAGGGTATCTGGATCTGCACTCTGTTCCACTATTCCCGAACCTGTAACTCCTGAAACATCACCTACAAATATCTTAAAAAGAGGGGTTTTGGGGTGTCTATATAGGGTTTTTCCTTAGTCAAACGCCCATTTTGGTGATCTCCACCTCCACTAATAGCCAAATATAATAGAATATGTGTGTGTTTCTCTTGGAAAGAGCTCTGAATGTGTAATGTCAAGATCTAATCCTCTAGATTAAAAACCCTAACATGAATTGAAAATGAGGAAAGAATGCATAGATTTGAATGTGATAAAGAAAGCATACCAAGCCCCCAAGGCTAAATTATTCCTACCAAACTCACAATCCATAATTGCTACCCCATGATAATATCTTTTGAATGCTTGAAAGTTGGAAATGGTGGATCCAAGAAGAAGGAAGGAAGGAAGATGTCTTTCTTGCTCCAAAGAAGATCCACAATGGCTTGTCCAAAAAAGTGCTTGAAAATGTATTAATGCATCATCATGTCTTGTCCTTCTATATCATTCTCTTGCTTTCTTACCTCATCATCATGTCATAATCATAATTGTATCATATCATCTTACGATTCCTTTTCATGTCCAAGTGAAGGCAAAAGAGAGTGTTTATATAGAGATCTCAATATAGCCCTCCTAGGGAAATGCAAGGGACCCAAATTCAAATTTCACCTTGAATTATGGTCCAATCACAATCACCAACCAAGGAGGGGATGTATTAATATGAATATCAGGGAAAAAACTTCCGCATCGGACTCGGGGACCTATTTTAAGTTTTAGAACCCCGATAGGCTCCAGATTTGAAAGCGGGGACCATCACCTGATAGAGGTCGAGGTCGAACTCGGCCTTGACCTAGGTCAAGGTCAACCTCGATTCTAACCTAGGTCAGAATCGACCTCAAACCATAACTGAGGTTTCAGGTTGGTCTCCTTGGGAAATCTGCAGGATTCCCAGGTCAACTTGGGACCTAGGAAGGTGAGAAAACACACTAGTATGTTGGATAGAGGCACAAAGGCCAAAGAGTGAGTATGATGAAGATTTAGGAGAGCCAATACATAAGTTCTATCCAAAAATGGAGTCATAAAAAGGGAGATTAAGGAGGACCCAAAGGATCCTAACCCTAATTTCACCTAGAAATGCAGAATCAAGTGCATTTGCATCCTAAATGCAAATCTAATATGAAAATGTACTAAATGAGGGTGCTAAACCTACCAAAATGGAAGTGCTTCCATTTTAAAATGATACAGTTTTGTATTGGTTTGTGTTTGTTTTTCACTTATAGTTTTATGTGTTTCATCCATCACAATATAATGGTCACCCACATCCTTTATATGATGGTGTGCTAATGACATAGTGACTTTTGGATCACT
The DNA here is from genome assembly GCA_018584345.1 of Thuja plicata. Taxonomy (NCBI): domain Eukaryota; kingdom Viridiplantae; phylum Streptophyta; class Pinopsida; order Cupressales; family Cupressaceae; genus Thuja; species Thuja plicata. The sequence continues at coordinate 4,694,016 of MU224552.1, forward strand.
ATACTATTTGTAAATTCTTTGTTTTTTTGTGTATCAATCCATATGCAAACGGTAAATTTTAATCATGACCTCTTATGTCATGGTACATAAAATTACATTAAGTGGTACATGTCAATATAAGGTTTTCTTTATTCACATTAATTTTCTATGAAAGCATGTTTCCATCATTCATTTACCACTCATCCATCATCCTAGAATCATGTGCAATTTGTTGCATTACATTATTTTGAGATTTCATTATCTTACATGAACATCCATGCATTCTAGAATCTTAACATGTAATCATCCTAGTGGCATAAATCAATATGCATAATCCTATTCTATCATCTATTATATCCATGACATATACACCATCTAAACATAAATTGTCCCAAGTAATCTTTTATACATTATGTCTCATCTTTATTTCCTCCTTTATCTTTTCAAGAGGCATACTGATATTCATTTCACCCAACAACTCTCTTGAGGGGTATCACTTTTACCATCATCCCTAAGTGAGTGAAGCAATTTTTCATCAAATCTTTATTCTATCCTACCCTACTTTTTAATCTTATTTCAAAATTCCCACTTAGTTGTATTGTAGTAGAGCGGGGCAAAATGTAGACACCTAATATATTTCCTAGGTTTACTCCTGACCACCTAGTCTTAATAAACTATATAAAAGTTATTGAGTCTATAATATTCCCTAAGCCTACTCACCATTGCATAGGGACAATTATAGATTTGAGAACTTCCATGCAACAAAATAGTAAATGAGAATAATTAAATATCCATATGTTACACTACATTTATCAAGGGAGCAGTCTAAATAAATCAATGTTGTAGTCGAGACTTTACGAAATTATAACAAATAACAGTTATTTGGTGAATGTAGCCAAAGGAGAGTTCTAGCAAACAGTCCCATCACCACCCTTATTAATATCCATAGTTGTTTAGAGTAAAGGAGTGTTGTTAGAGGAGTTAAAAAAAAACTTCAATGTGAGATTTCAGGGTAGGAATTAAAAGAAAGTGAATGTTAATTTCTCTATGTGGAACAAATGCCAAATTTTGAGGGGCTTTTGAAATCACTAGACGAGGGAGAAAGAGTAAATAGAGAGAAAGAGGCTTCTGAAAAAGAACAACCATAATACATAACTGTGGAGTTTTATTCTTTTGGGATTTGAAAATTTATGGGCACAGTTACATAAATATTGGTTTGAGCTATCTTATGTAATCACTATTGAAAAAAATAAAAAGAAGGTTGGGAGACTGACACAACATAGCACTGGTTCAAAAGGAGGTCAAGGAACGTGCTTCTAATTTGAATATCAATTTTTTTATGCTACACAAACCAGAACAATAGAATTAACAAACATCCAGAATAACACATAAGTTAGAATTAAGCCCTCTTCATCTTTTCAATTCAACACTCAATTAATTTATGTCTTATTTGTAATTATTAAATTCAAATTAATTTTATATAGTAAAGAGTTGATTTGAACCTTCAATCTTTTTATCTACTAGCAATTATACCCTTCATAAACTTAATTTTGAATATTTCAAACTAATATGCTATCATAATGATAGTTTTCTAAATAATAAATACTAAGTATTTTGATATTCTTTAATATTTGTGTAATTTAATTTATAGATATTTAATATTGTCCAACTTTTTTTGATGAATAGAGGCCTTCACTATTAATAGAAATATTAAAGTACAAAATTCACAAAAAAGGGGCCGGGGGAAAAAATTCACCCCGCAAGTTCACGTCCAACTTTTTATAAATTGTTTCAAAAATAATTTTGAATAATTATTTGATTATGATTGTTTAAATGTAAAAAATAACATCTATTGAAAATTCCTTAATGAATTATAAATATATTAAATAAATATTATTTAATATATTGAACCACAATGTCATAAAATAAGCATCATAAGTTTTTTTTCAGAATAGCTTAATATATGAAATCTAGTTGATATTAATTTTTCATTCCAATTAATTGTTCTTCAAAAATAATAATTAATGTACTAAACACACACTGGCCTTAAAAATACTAAAGCCATTTATTTTAAGGCACACTTAATATATATAACTATAATAGTAATGAGAAAACGAAAACCTTAGCTATGAGTATGACCAATTACCAACCAATCAATGTAATTTGGCCACCACCCTCCGGTAAATACATTTTATTGGAGCGAATATTTGGCTGTAAAAATGATGAAAGCGGCGGAAAACTGAGAAGAAGAGCGCGTTACCTATGTAATCATCAACCACAGTTTTCAGGAACAATTCCAAGTCGAGAACCGGGAATATCATAAACTATTCGGAAGTTATGCTGCTGGTAACTCCCCAGTATGGATGTTACAGAAACCGACGAGTTCCCAGGCGGAGGAGCGAAAGCCAAGCATTGCACACTGCCCTCTTCATTTACAGGAAACAAAACATTAATTCCCTGCAGAGCCACGTCCACATTGTTATCAAAATGAAGCGTGATCTGAGGCACCTCCGCCACACTCCCCGAAGGAAAATTGAAGCACGCGTCGAAGATCGAGTACTCCGCTGCTCGACTGACATTGGAGAGCTGGCGAATGAAAGAGTCTCTCATAGAACTGTAAGCAGGTTCCACCAGCCGAGTGATGAAGGTTCCCGAGTCTATTATCGTCCCTTCTCCAGTCGACTCATCTATCACAGGTACGCTCACGCGGGGGTCCTCTCCAACGGAGACTCCGTTTAACCCCACGTAGTAGAATGAAGGGTTCGCAGCGTTATTCAACAAGGACGTAAACTGCAAGCCAGGGCAGGAAAGGGCTGATTCCCCGAGCTCAAGGTAGCCCGTGGATTCATTAGACGGGAGGCAATAAGAGAACGTTTCATTAAACAGATCGGCCGTCTGTGAAAGAAACGACAGCGAATCCCTACCAAACCCGACCAAACCGGGCGTGGAGGTAATAAGCGCTGTCCGAGCTTTGGCGCAGCCGAAGATGAAGTCCGGCATTGACTGCGAACCCACGGCAAGCGAGTCCGTTGAGAGAAGTTCCTTGACCTCGGATCCGTCGCCGTACTGCTGCGTAATGCTGCAATTGTAATCCCCGCAGTCTGGACTGCTGCCCAGTGCCTGGCACGTGTCGGAAGAGCAGCTGAGGTATTTGAAGGTGGGTGAGTTGGAGGGGTCGAACACGTCACCAGTGCAATCGGTGCAGGCAGCGCAGGGAATCCAGGAGATGTCACTGCCCGTGTCGACCAATGTGTAGAAGTTCTGCGGGGGAGTGCCGAAGCCAAGATTGATAATGTAGTTTCCGCTGCTTGAGGCCAAAGGTACGTCGGCCTCCTCTTGTATTGTAAACCTGTTCGCTCCTCGCGTCATTGCGCGGTAACGCCGGTCGTCGCCCTTTATTGACTCCAACATCGTGCTCAGCCAGGTTGACTTATTGTTGCGGAAGGGGGAGCAGTGGGCATTGATGTGCATCAGAGGGAAGCTCTTGCCTGATTTACTTGGCTGAACTGCAGAGCAGTCCTCCCGAGTGAATATTGAGGGACTTGCTCTTAGAGGCTTACTGGTATGAGCTATGGCAGAGGGCAGTAGAAGAAAAAGTAAGAGATGAAGTGGCGTCATCTCTTTAGTGGAGATGAAATGGAGAGAGGGATGTGTGAAGACGAATTGAGTGGATGAGTGATATAAAGGAGCGAGCATTGTGTGGTGGAGGGAGTTGAAAGGTCTTTGATGGAGACAATGTGTCCATTCTTCAGAAGCTGCCATGTTAATAATTGTGTCCATTCTTCAGAAGCTGCCATGTTAATAATTGTGGTGGACTCGAGTCTTTGCGGTGGGTTGGGCGGATCTTACACGGAACTGGCGAGATTCCCGCGGTATGCCCGTATTTTCCGCCACATGCCGAGGGAAGAATATATGTGCTAAATACACTGAAAACAACTTACATTTCTTCTAATTGGCAATCAGCTGTCACTTCTGTTCGCATTCGAAATTCTCTCGTAGGGCCCGTTTGGCAGCAGGAATTGGACTGGAATTGGCATTATCTAATTCTAGATAATGCCAAATTCTATGTTTGGGTCCATGGAAAAAAATGGAATTGGAATTCCGAAATTTTCATTTTGTCCAAAAAATGGGAATATCATCTTCCACCTAAATAGGTGGAATTGGAATTTCAAAATAAGCGGAATGGGAATTCCAATTTTTAGAAAACCAAATTTAATATTTTGTGGGATCCGTGACTATAAAGATGTATATTATATTGCTATAAGGATGTATATATATACATGTGTGTATATACACATGTATGTAT
>MU224552.1:4706108-4718437 GCA_018584345.1 Thuja plicata
ATCTCAAAGCCAACACACTGTAGATGTGTTATCATTTTGTTTTTCCAATCCAGATAATTTTCTCCATCAAACTTAGGGCTCTCTTTTCTGAAGTAAGACATCTGATCTACCTTAAGCTGTTAGGCTTTTTCTCCAAGGCACTTGGCTCTGATACCAATTGTTAGAATAGTCACAAAGGATAACTGAGAGGGGGGGTGAATCAATTATCAGTAACTTTAATTCTTTTTACTTCTTTAACTCCAGAATACAATAAAGTAAATACGCATTCAGATATCACAGTACATAACACACAATTTGATTACAGGGAAACCAAATGGTAAAACCCCAGTGGGAATTAGCACCCATAATAAACTATACTTGTTTATAGTAATCCCTGTTAGAAGATCTTGCAACCCTGTTAGGAGTTGTTCTTTACAATGAAATAAGTATAGTGACCTGCTTAAGGGTCTGACCCTGTTAGGAGTCCTTTACAAATAACCCTGTTAGGGGTGGTGGACTCACTTTCCAAAAGCTCACTGCTTTAATGGTGAAGGCTACAACCTTGTATATAATAGATATGCACTATATCTAATGATAAAATGTAGAGTAGACTTGTTTTCTTGATTAGTTCCAGTGTATTGTAATCTTTTACTTCTTCACATAGACTCTTGATGAATGAACCACATCTGATATTCTGCTCTGTACATTTTCTGTCTCTTTTCATATCATTCACATTTGGCGTATCACAAATGAATTTCTATAAGTATCTTCCTCAAAGTATGAGATCATGGGACCTGTAAGACAACTCTTCACAGCATCCTTTTTGGCTCTAGAAAGCACGCAAGAAATATTAAGTCCGCGCAACACAAACTGAATAGACGTGTCGCTTCACTAAGTCAGCTTTACCAAATCATCTCAAACAACACGATCTTGATGTTACATGATAAGAATGTTTAAACAAACATAGTTAACTCATAACTAATCATGAATATACACATGCATATCTTGAAGATAGGTGCAACTCAAGAAACATGTTACATACGTTAGCTCTGAACAGATACTCTTCCAAAACTGTAACTGCCAATAACAGAATTACACAACTTGACTAAAACATCATATCTGGATCTACATGTATGAAAATAACATAATAAAAATGTCTACAACATGTATCTAACCACGCAAGTCTTGATGTCATAATTTTGATAAGTACATACAGAATCACTACTGTGTATTATATGTTGTCATCAATGACAAACATACAATCAATCAACTATACAGAAACAAATCTCCAACAGTATGTGCAATGTGTGGAAGATGATAATGTGATATGTGCACTAAAGGTGGATCTCACACATAAAGTGGAATATGATAACAAATATCACCACCTAAAGTGAAATTTATCCTACACCATGTGCTAAAATAGGATAAAAACTCCAAGGTGTCTCATATGCACACTACTATGCAAAACATTATCCTAAGTAAGCTTAAGTAAAGTGTATTTAGGAATATTTAACTACACCAACACCCCTCCATAAGTGAAACCTAGGGGAGTGCACTTAAGCTCACAATGCAAGATGGTTTCCGGCTACTAGGTCATGTTAGGTACCCATGTACAATATGCAAATGCAATGTAATGCAATCTCTCATAAAGAAGAGAAAGGGAGAAAATCTCATGGGACAAAACACCCCTTCAAAAAGAGAGATGAAAACACACATGATGCATAGATGGATGGATTACTCAAGACCCCCCAAGGAATACATACATCATGTATATGTTGAAAATACTGAGTAACTGAGAGGGGTTAATGAGTTATTCTCACACAACTTATAAAATTTTTCTTTTGTCAATCAACTCAGAAACAACAATATTAACAACTTTAGAAATTTGTCTATTAAGTACATAAAACATCCATATAAAATATAAGCATTAAGAACACATAAACACCAACATAGAGAACACTAGGATTTACATGAAAACCCAAATATGGAAAACCTACAGAGAAGCTAATTAGCATGAAATTTAAAATAATTGTATGATCATTTTTACAAAGGCTCCCTAACATATGTGCTCACTTGGCTAGGCTCACTACCAGTACACTAAGGCACACTGCTAATACATTAAGGCTCATTATCGATACAACAAGGCTCACTACTGATACAACAAGGCTCACTGCCGATACAACAAGTCTCAATGCTAATACACTAAGACTCACTACTAGTAAGGCTCACTATCAAAACAATAAAAGCTCACAACCTAAAAATATGAAAAGAGATAGAGCCCACCATTAAGATCAACACACTACTACACATGAACACAGATCTCCTTTAAACAAATTTGCAATACTTTTCATATCACCATGCATGAGTCTAATCGAATATGAATACCGACATAGGATTTGACTCCCTAACAATTGAACTCCTTGATATTATATATACATCATGATGAGATACACAGGATCAGTCAGACAATTTGAAATAGGTCACACTAAGACATTCCTCTTGTGGTAAGGAATGAAATCAGGACCAAACATTACAACACACCTTGCTGAAGCCAACATGCCACACCATCTCGAAAGAACTCTATTCCAACAAATATGATCAGCACATTACACACACATAACTAGGACTGAAATATACAAGGGATACACATCCAAATAAGACAAATCCAATAAACCACATGTTGCATCTAATGAAGAACCCTCACTGAAACCTATCAGTGGCTACGTCAACCGAAACATACAAACTATTGAAGCATATCAAATGATACACCAAGAGGATGGAATAAGGAAATATTGACATTAATGACAACATTAATGAAAACAACATAGATCACATCAACCTTACATTCTAACAATCTCCCCCTTTGTCATTGATGTTAACATTTCATCAATAACAAAGCAAAAAAACAACCTTCAACCTTTCTCCAACTTCTCCCCCTTTGAAAAAAAATAAAAAGGGCACAACAAGCTCCCCCTTGATAAAATACTCTTCTCCCCCTACAAGGAAGCCACCAAGCACTGATCCAGAAAAATTAAAATTAAAATCACCAGGCCAATGCACACACACCAGTGCATCTAGTAAATTCTAGGAAGGTGAAAATGCCTAGCCTCCCCTGAGATACTCAAAAGTATCTTTGCACAAAGGGTTGGTAAAAAATTTTGCTATTTTTTCCTTGGTGGACACATACTCAAGCTTAACTGCACCTCCTCAACCTTCTCTCTATAATAAAGTGATATCTAATGTCAATCTGTTTTGTTCTATAATGCATTACTAGATTCTTTTACATACTTATATCATTGATATTATCACACATGATAGGAATTGGTTTATAAAAACTAACTCCTATATCCGTCAAGGTCTGCTTCAACTATAATACTTGAGTACAACATGAGGATGTCACAATATATTTTTATTCGACAGTGGATAGCCTTATAAAACCCCACTCCTTGCTTGACCAAGCAATTAACCAAGATCCAAGAAAGAATGCTCTTCCACTAGCACTCCCTCAATTTTCCAAACAACCTACCCAATCTACATCTGTATATGTCATTAGTGAAAAATATGACTCTCTCAGATACCATAATCTCATATCTTCTATTCCTTTCAAGTAAAATCCTCTTTACTACCATAATGTGTGACTCTTTCAGTTCTTGCTAAAATTTGGTTGTCAAACATACTACATACATGATATCTAGTCTACTCTTAGTTGGGTACAACAATCCTCTAATCATTGATCTGTACTTAGTTGCATCCACTTTTGGTGAATCATCCTCCATAGTCAACTTATAGCTAGTAATAATGGGAATACATATAGGTTCTAAATTTTCTAAGCCAAACTTCTTTATTAACTCCTTTAGATACTTTGATTGAGAAATCAAAATGTATTTTTCATTCTGACTTACTTCCAATACATGAAATAAATTCAATTCACTAATCATAGACATTTCAAATTCCTTCTACATTTCTATACAAAACTTCTTGCATAGACCATTTTTGCCTCCAAAGATGATATCATCAACATACACACCACAATCAAAATTTTGTCTAAGAGTATCTTGAAGTGTAGATTGTTGTTTTCCCAACCTTTTTGGAATACTTGAGTGATTATATATTTATCCAATTTTCCATACCAGACCCTAGGTGTCTTCTTCAATCCATACAGTGCCTTTTTCAACCTGCAAACTACATTAGGATTTGTTCTTATATGAACCCTTATGGTTTCTTAATGTGCACTTCTTTCTTCTGTTCTCCATTTAGAAACATAGAATTGACATACGTCTGATAAACCTTGAATCTTTTGAATGTTGCAAATGCTAAGAAAAACCTAATAACTTCCATCCAAGCAACATAGGCATAAGTTTCTTAAAAGTCAATGCTTTCAATTTGTGAGTAGCCCCTACATAACAATCTCTCCTTGTTCCTCACAACCTTTCCATTCTCATCTATCTTATTTTAGTAATCCCATTTTGTAGGTCTATCAAATTCTTTTTTATCTGTCTAGGCACCAATTCCCAGGTCTGATTCTTCTCTATCCGACTGAGTTCTTCCTTCATTGCATTAATCCAGATTTGATCACTACAAGATTCTATTACATGTTTAGGAAATCTCTAGTAGTAGACACAATAAAGCATGATATTGAGATGCTTTACTTCTGGTAAGAAATCCTTTGTTCTTATCTCCAATGATCTGATTCTTTGAATTGTTCTTTTGTACATACCTTGGTTTCTTAGTTGTAGATGTCGGTGCTAGTTGAGTTTCTGGTTCTTTATTTTCCTCTTTTCTTTTTTCATTTGTATCAAATTCATACTCAATGTGTCGCTTAGGGGCCTAAAATTCTTCATCAACCTTTACATTCATACTCTCCACAATTTTTTTTAGTCTCTTGTTGTAGCATTGATATGATTTTCTTCTTGTAGAATAATCCAGAAATATTCCTTCATCCGCTCTCCTATTAAACTTCCCAAGATTGTCTTCATATTTTTCAATGTAACACTTTCTGCCAAATATTTTAAACTAATTAACTATAGGTGCTCATCCATGCCATAAATCATATGAATTCTTCCCATATTTCTTCTCGTACAAAAATTTGTTACCTGTATACACAACAATATGTACTTCTTATCTCCAATAGATTTCTAGTAGACTCACCTCCTCCAACATAGTTCTTGCTACCTCCTAAATTATCTGATTCATTCTTTCCACAACACCATTTTTCTAGGGTATTCTTACTACTAAAAATTGTCTCTTAATACCATGATTTTCATAGCTTTATAAAATATCAGATGCAAACTCTCATTCTTTGTCAAAGCTCAAACATTTAATCTTTCTACCACACTCAATCTCTACTCTAGCCTTAAATATCTTTAACTTCTCAAATGCCTCAAATTTGTTTCTAAGAAAAGAAACCCATGTCATCCTTGAATTGTCATCAATAAATAGTATAAAGTATCTTTCACCTTGAAAACTCCTCATTCTGGTAGGAACAAAGAGATCAGTGCGCACAATCTCCAAAACACCGGTAGATGAATAATATTTTGTCTTGAATGATTCTCTTCTCTACTTCCCTTCTTGAAAACCCTTATAGATAATGTTTGTTGGTTGACACAGTCTGGGTAGATCTCTCACTACATGAGATGAGCTTATTCTCACGAGGTTATCAAAGTTTATCTGACACATCCTCTGATGCCAAAGCCAACTACCATCAATCTGAGATCATAAACAACATCCTTTTGATGCTTCTTCTATCTGGTACATGTTCCTTCGTATTGTTTTCCCAATTGAAATTAGGTTTCTTGAACTTTTCCTAATTTCACAACCTTAATTTTTGAAAATGATATCATATCCATTCTCACACTTTTGTCCAACGCTCAACAAATTGTGATACAAGCACTTCACATAATAGACATTGTTAGTGTTATTCTTTCCAAAAAAGTAATAGAGCCTTTACCAACAATGTAAATTTCTTTGTCATCACCAAATCTAACATGACTACCATTATACTTGTTGAGTGAAATTTTTTATTTTAGCTATGGTCATATGATGATAACAACCACTATCAATTAACCATTCATTTTTATTTCTTCTAGCATACAAATTAGTTTTAGCACCATCATCAATTTCAACACATATGTTAGTAATGTCAATTTCTGATTTCTCATCCTCTTCAACATAAAAGAAAAAATCTTCTACTTGATTCATCATCTGAGATACTAACATCTTCATTCATATAGTAATCCTTCTTATCAAACTTTTTAAACTTCTATCTAGGACATTTTCTAGACATCTAGTTGCCCAATGACCAATTTTACCACACGTAAAACATTTTGGAGGTAACATACCTTATACCTTACAGTAAATTTATTCAATGTCCTTGCAAATTTTTCTTCAAATTATTTTTCATCATTGTCATCAAGATCATCATATGACTTTGTTTCTTCGAATATCATTTCAAATATGCTCTTATCTCTTCCAAACTTTCTAAACTGAAATGTCATCAGGGTACCAAACAACTATTCTTTGGTAAACTTCTTTGGATCACACATCTCTTTAATTTCCAAGATCTTATCACTGTATATGTCTAGTAATATCATCAAGATATTCTCCATAATTTCTTCGTTGGTAATAGTCCCTCCTTGGTTCTTGACTTAATTCACCACAGTCTGAACCCTCTGAATATAGATTTCAATATCTTCATCATCTTCCATTCTCAGATTCCCATAATGTCTCTTATGTCTTAGCTTCTTAGATAACTTAACATTTTCATTCCCATCATAGATCTCTTTCAAATTTTTCCAAACTTCATAAGCGTTCTTCAAAGAAATAACCTTTTCTAATTTAGTCTTTGATAAAGCACTGGTAATAGCATACCTTTCCTTTTCATCCTCCTCATATGCATTAATTCTTTCTTGAGTGTTAAGCCCATTCTAAGGAAATACATAATTTGTCTCCACATGCATCTAGGTCTTATAACCAAACAATACCAAGCATCCTTTCATCTGATCTTTCCATGAACTATAATTTGATCCACAAATAAAAGGATAGTCAATTTGTGCAACGTCAGATCTGCCTCAAGCAGTTTAGTTCTTCACCAAGGAACCTAGCTTTGATATAAAAATTATTTAATAGGCTGATAACTAAAGGGGTTTGAATTCGTTATTCTCACACAACTTATAAAACTTCTCTTTTGTCAGTAAACTCACAAATAATAGTATTAACAACTCTAGATTTGTCTGTTAAGTACATCAAACATCCACATAAAATGTAAGCATTAAGAACACAGAAATACGGATACAAAGAACACCAGGATTTATATTAACACCCAAATTGGGAAAAACCCAGAGAAACTAATTCTCATGATATGTAAAACATATATTAAGGTGACAGCAGTATGGTGATTTTTACAAAGGCACACTACCATATGTGCTCACTTCAAGTAGTTTCACTATCGATAGACAAAGGCTCACTACCAGTATATTGGGCTCATTGTAAATACACTAAGGCTCACTTATGATACAGCAAGGCTCACTACTAATACAATAAGGCTCACTTCCAATACACTAAGGCTCTCTTCTATTAAGGCTCACTACCAATGCAATAAGCTCATAGCCTAAAAATATCAAAAGAGATAGAATCCACCAATGGGATCAACACACTGCAACACATGTACACAGATCTCCTACAAAAATATTTGCAATCACTTCACATATCACCACACATGAATCTTATCATATATGAATATCAACATAGGATTGAGACTCCCTAACAAATTAACTCCTCCCTCTTATATATACAAGATGATGAGATCCACTAGGTCGACAAGAAAATTTGAAATAGGTCACACCAATAAATTCTTGCGGTGCTAAGGAATGAAATGAGGACCACCTTGAATATTAAAACACACATCATTCAAGGCAAAGTAACACACCATCTCCAAAGTACTCGGTTCCAATGGATATGATCAACACATTACAAACACATTGTTGGGACCAAAATATACAAGGAATACACATCCAAGTAGGATTAATACCTTCAACCATATGTTGCATCCAACAGAGAACCGTCACTGAAACCTATTGATGAGAACCTCAACCGAAACATATAGACTATTGGAGCACATCAATTGATACACAAGAAATACAACAAGAGGCTATACTAAGGATATGTTGACATTAATGACAACAAAATAGATCACATCAACCATGCATTCTAACGATATATACAATCAATTATCCCCCCATATGACGAAAATAAGGAGAGATGATATCCTCCCCAATAGTGTATAATATTATACAAAAATGTTGATGTTTGAAGACAAAGAATAGTCCAATACCTACAAATAACATTTCTTCCCTTGGGAAGAAGATAGACCAAGTACAAATGCAGGAAAGCTTCCCATTCTAGATAGGAACTAGGAAGTGAAATCAAAATGAAGTATGATGATGATGTCACAAACCAATCCATATCCAAATGAAAGGAGGAAGAAGGTCTCCAAATATACATCTCTAAAAAATGAATAAGTATCTCAAAGCTCAAGGAATCCATCACATCATCAAAATGAATCATGAAATGTGACACACAAAGTGAAGGAGAAGAATCAAGAATGCCAATATCTAAAGAACGTAAAGAAGTATCTCTAAGAGAAGAGAAACCCCCTCAAGTATGTCTCCCAAATCTGAAATGTGAGACTCCAGAAACAATGCACCACTATATGAAAAATAGGAATCTCACTTAGAAAGACAAATAGATATCTCTTGCAATGAATCACTGGAATCACCAACAAGAGATGAATGTGTGATCTCAACTAGAGAAGTAGGAGTTGTAGATGGAGTCACTTGATCATACTTACTCTCAATATATGCATTATATTCAATCTCATCTAATGTATCATCATCATCATAGGGAATATTACCTACATCATCAAGTGGAATGAGAAAATCTACATTTGAATCATCTAGGAATGGAGGAACATGTGAATATCTAAAATGATCCCAAACAATTGTCTAAAATGTGCATGAGCATTGAATACTTGGGATATTGGAGTAGATATCATGGAAAAATTACAAAAAAAGAATCATACCAATTAATCCTCTAATATGTGCATTATTATGTGATGACATTAATTTTCCATTAGTATACAAACAACACTTTCAATAAGATTACATGGAAAGATAGGACTGACCAAACTGAAGATCAGATACTAAGAGATCCCCGAAGATGACTAGAGGTGTAAAGAGAACCGATTACACAAGTTAGTGTGTAAACCAAAATTGAAAAGGTAGAAAGAAAAAGTGGAACCTGACAGAGGAACCCGATATGAGAGATATAGTGCAGACCGACAAGATAGATACAGTGCAACTGACAGAAAAAAACTGAAGGAAAGTCAAGCATGACTGACAGACAAAATTGAAAGTTAGTTGCAGCCCGCAAAAAGTGGATATGACTTCCACGTCAGATAAAGAAAGAGTATTTTATTTATAGGATATTTAATTATTTTAAATCCATTTCTTTAGGGACAAGATACATGAATGTAAGTGCTTTAATCAGTCTAATTGATTTACAACACATAAACTAGGAGATCTAGGTATAAGTTGTAAACCTGGTCTTAGAGTTAACATTGTTTTTATCAAAACTCGATGAATTCAATCCATCTATAAATAGATGATAAAATCATTCATTATAATGGATGAATATATTATGTGAAGATAGAGGAGAACATGAATGAACCAGACGAGCACATCTATGGATCAGATTGAGAGTTTCAAGAACAAGAACAACAAAAGTTGAATTTGGTTAGCAAGAACCAAGAACAGAGCATACCAACAGTCAGAGGTATTATTAAATCACATATAAGGTGATAATATTTTGATGTAAACTAAATTAGATCTGTATCAGCAATAGGAGATTGCATTTACCAAATCAATTTGTAATTTTCTATCATTCTAACAAGTGGAGAAAAGTGTAAAAATCCTTTCAAGGAAGGTGGATTTAACCATCCAACAACAAATCTCTTAACTGAGTGCACACTCAATAGTGTTGCTAAATCTCTTAACAAATTAGACTTTAACAGGTCTCCACCGATACTCCTAACAGGGTAGATCATGAGAAGTGGTCAATTGTAAGCCTTAACTGACCCCTTCCAATCTGCAGATAGTGAAGATTTTGTGGGTGCCATCCTCACTACAGTTTTTACTTCCTCACAGAAGTTTTATGTGATATCATATCTTGTGTTATGTGTCAATTTAATTTTATGAATGTTTCTATGAATCTTCACATGTATGCTAATGTTATGAATTGATATAACTCACATAAATATAGTTTAAATCAGATTAAATGGATATACAATTGATTACAAAGGTTAATTGATAAAAGAGATACAAAAGTTTTAAAGATATTGATTCACCCCTCCCCTCTCAGTACATACTTCCCATTAATCCAAACAATTGGTATCAGATCTAAGTCTCTTCTTGAAAATCTTAAAGGCTTAAGAGAAAAGATCATATAATGGAGAAGTACAGACTTGATAAAAGTATTGAGAATAAAAAGCTTTAAATTCATATTTTCTTTGAACAGTATAAAGAAGCTAGAATCAATATGAGACAGCTGCTAGATGAAAGAAGGAATATGGAATCTCACTGTAATGAGACAGATTATCATGAGGAAGAGATACCAAATTTCTTTGAGTCTTCAGGATCAACTACAAGTAAAGAAGATCAGATTCATCAGAAGAAAGCATCACAAGCCTAATTGAAATCATTCTACATCTGGCTGGTCAAGTTAAATCTTTGCAAATCGGTCAAGAGACATAGATGGTAAGGATGATGGATGTCATGAACAATGCTAGACAAGCTGAGAAATAAAGAACAAGTTAGCTATTGATGATAGAAGAAAGATCACAGAAAAACTACAAGAAAAAGAGTATGAAATACAAAGACTTACAGAGCATCACCATGAGATTACAAATCAGAATATTCTTATGATTCAAGAAGCAAACATATTACATGTTGAACTCATTGAAAGAATATAAGCTATCAGTGAACTGAGGGATGAGAATGAAAAGTTGAAACATGAAATAAGAATTCAGCAACAGCATAATGAAATTATCAAAAAGGCTGAAGAAAGCAATAAAAGAACTTACATGCAATCACTGTGGAAAGCAAGGTGATACATCAAATGTATACAGAGGCAAAATGAAAGGTATTCCTAAATCTAGATCTTCATTCATAGGATTCTGTTATAAATGTAACAATAAAGGACATAAAGCATATGAATGTAAGTTTGAGATGAAACAACCAAAGAAGGAAACCTACATGGAAAAATACTGTCCTACATGAAAAATGAATGGGAACACAACTCTTGAATGCTGGAAAAAGAAAAAGAAAGCATGGAAGCCTAAGGCTCAAGAAACTCCCTATCAACCAAAGAGAGTTGGTAATCAGTATGTATGGGACTACAATACTTGGACAAATTGTACAACATGTGGAAGATATGGTCACATTGCTGCAAACTATATGAGACAATGGAATAGAAATTCTAGAGGCTGGACTAACCCCGGAATGACATCCTTACACTGTTATAAAGTTGGTCATCTCAAGAAAGACTACAGAGACCGAATGATAGAGACAAGCACATATCCCAATGGAAACACCATTGAAGATATCCGGAGGGAAAGAGATAATATTTGGAAAAAATCTTCAAGCAATGATGAAGCTGGACCACGCAATGCAAATGGTGACACCCCATCCAATGGATCTGGTGACATCACCACCCCCACCTAAGAAGAACAAGTAAGTATGGAACTGCATTACCCCAACCTATTACTTTACATTAGTTCCATAGTATGTTGATAAAATGCCAAATTAGCAGAAGAAAGATGCATCATGGTATTACTTGTTAAAATATGTGATAACAATGCTTTCGGACATATATACCGAAACCCGTAAGTATACACTCCAAGCTAAGACTGTAATACCCTCTCCTATGGTGATACTTAGACTTTTATGATTTGGAGATTTTATTATGATGGTCAGAACTATACATTTACTTTCATGTTTTTTGGATGATGATATGATGGATATGCTTATTTATGGTTATTATTTATATGTTTATGAGATTAGAAAACCATCTATTTTTATATGTTTATGGATCTAACCCAAGGATTTGAATCTAACCATTATCATGATGTTTTATGTTTCATGGATATGTGTTTGATGTGTTTTCATGGCTCAGGATGAAGTCATAGTTACTCACTTAGTTGAGGTCCACACGATGTATCGATCTTGGTCATCTGTTTGCATATATCTGATTTGTATGAATATCCATATATATATATATATATATATATATATATATAT
>MU224552.1:4721621-4766892 GCA_018584345.1 Thuja plicata
TAAATTATTGTTACCTCCCAAGAGGAGATGAATGTAATGTAATCATTGATGTAATTTAAAATGATGTATTTGGAATGGGTAGATTTAGGAAAAGGGAAAAGGGAGATGTGAAATTTATGTATAAGATATATGTTGGAAAAGAAAAGGATTTTGTAAGATTTTAAGTTAAGTAGTATGATTTTCATTATGGATGATTAAAAGAAAAGCTAGTGAAACAAATGTAGTATATTTTAAATGTATCAAATGATTTAGATGATTCTACCTAATTTGAAAGTTATATTTTTCATAAAGGTTACTTAGGAATATAGATGATTTTAAATAGAAAATTGAAATGAAAGTACTTTATAGTTCTTAATAAAGAATCTTATAACGATATGATGAAGTTTGCTTTGTGAAGTAAATCTTGTTGTTAGCTTACCTAATGGACTTAAATGAATCATGCATTTAATAAGAAGGGAACCTAGGAGGAATCTAAGTTAATCTATGTCTTGTTTATTTAATTCTTTTAAAAATTCAAAATTGTTCATAAATCTCTACTTAGGTTTTCTTTTTCAAAGAGAATTTTTGTTCTCTTCCCCGGTTCTCTTGTGGCGCATGACAAAGACTGCCTACATTTACCGAGAAGCATCGGTTGAAAGAAAGGTTTCTAAGTATAAACTGAGCCTCATCGATAAACAAGCAAATGAACAAGTCACTAATACTGAAACCTATTGGTAAAAGCAAAGTGAGTTAGTGACTGCTCCAAAACATGTTAAGTGTCACCGAAGGAAGTAAATTCTTCACCAAAAAACTTAGTCTTTATACACCGAGGAGTTGGTAAGAATTTATGGCATGCATTTTAGGGCAACAACTATAAATAGGGCATCATAACAACTCATTTGTTCATGACACCCAGAGCAGAGCAACCAAGGCAATTTTTGAGCATAGAGAAAAGGGATCACAAAGTGACCACAACTCGACCACCAAACACTCCTAAGAAGTTCAGGAATATTTGCAAACACAAACATTAAGTTCTTTGAGACTGACAACTCTATTTTTATGCAATACGTAGAAGCCCTAAATATCTTAAAATGGCCTCAACTTCACGAACCATAAAATATAAGAATGAAAAGAAAGATGAGTTCAAGCTCATCAAGAATATGGCATGTGAGGAACCTAACTATAAGATCCATCCTAAGTTTGCCTCACAACCTGATGATGTTGGAGAATTTTCACGCATCCCAGCTAGGGTTTTACTTGTTGAAGATGTTCGATCATTCATACACTGCAAGATTACAGAGATAGGAACATCAAAGGTAGAAGAAGCTTACAAGAAGCTATGTAACAATGATGGAACACTTAAGGATGAGCACAAGAACATTAAAGTGAAAGGGCTCAGTAATGCCCTAATGTTTTTGAAGGTCTTCAAAACTAAATAGATTCGGTTACTGCTAAGTCGAATGCATAACAACAAGCTATGGCTTGATGAACTGAAGGTAATATCCTGAGACGTCATTGATGCGGTCACCGGTTACCCCATAACCGATAAAGTTAAGGCACTAAAGCATCCACCGAAGGCCGAGACCGAGAAAATGACTGGAGCCAAATGGGATGGCAGAGGACCAAAAGTGACAATAATAACTGATGACGAGATCAAGTTCGGTGCATGTGTTTTGGGCTATAAATTCTTCCAAGAAAGAAAATTGAACAACATAACATTAGGTGCAGTGGACACAACATTCAAAATTGTGAAAAAGGGGACATAATTAGACTTATCTGAGCTACTCCTGAATCAGTTGAAGGACAACCTAAAGACTATCAGGAATGCAAAGTAAAACACTTGTAAGTTTGGCTCACTAATAATGTGTATCTTCTTTTATTTTCAAGAAACATTCTCATCGGTTGGAGATATTAAATGGGATAGCACCAAACTGGTCACCATGCAAATCAGTGAGCACATAGATACATTGGATGATAACTTTGAGACAGTCATGGATGAATAGTTCAATGTATTCAAATACTGAATGTAAAAGAGGGTAAGAATCCCTGAGCAACTCATTGCACAATATAAGAATGAGATATGCTTCATGGTTGACACTGACAATACATACATTAAGCCTGTTGTACTAAGGATAGCATGGTTGCAACCATTAGAGTAGGAGATCAACATTGAGCTTGATACTAAGGAAATTGATGCCTTGATCAATGAACCATTAGATAAGAAGCAACCAAAATTTGGAACTTATGAAGAGGCCAAGACAGGAACCAAATATGGCCTAGTTGTCAAGAAAATTGTTAGGAAGAAAGAAAAAATGGTGAAGAATAAAAAAAAAGATACTGTTAGCAACTGATGAAGAAGTTGAATAAGATTAAGAAGTTAAAAAGGAGGAAGAAACTAAAGAACAGTTATCTTTTGGTAAATATGAAGGAAAGGATGAAACGGAGGAAACAGAGTCAGATTCACCACCTCCTCCACCAACTAAAAGGCCAAGGACAATAGCTGCTTCTAGGAAAAGAAGCCAAACATCAAAAGATTATACTCCACCTATAAAGAAAGGAGAGGTCAGGACTTACAAGAGGAAATCTCCCAAACAAAAGAGAGGGAAAAACAAGAAAGGAAGGAAATTCATAAGAATCCAAGAGGATATAGAGGACACCGAGCAGGATGAAGCTATTGAAGTAGAAAGTGTCAAGGTAAAATAACCTGACTCTATTGATGACATTTGTGTATATATTGCAAATTCTAGATTTATTACATATTGAAACATTAGAAGATGGCCGAAACTAAATTCAGAAGAATAGAATAAAATTGAGGATGCCATGATAGAAAAAATGTACAACTTCAAATATGTACCAGTACAATTTGAAGGTAGTTATGTACCAAGGGAACTCTTGGATATATTATACTCTTGTTGGACATTTGCATTGAAAAATGAAAAAGAGATAAGAGAGAGAGTAATTTTTTCTCTCATGCCACCTGAATCAAAGAAGGTTGAAATTGATGATATGATGGAGAAGTACAAAAAGGAGTTCTCACTGAAGCTGACAACATACAAACTCCTTGAAGGAAAGCTTATCGAGCTTGAGCAAGACATCCATACTAAATGGTTCAAGATCATGAACAAACCTACTAAGGAGAATAGCCCCGACAAAGACCTTCAACAGCAAGATGTTGACAAGGCAACTCAAGATGACACATCCATTGAGTTAGATAAAGAAGAAGATGATACAATAGGCAACAAGACTGTAGATGTTGCAGATGAATCATGGCTAGATAACACAAATGACAACATTGTGGATACTAATGTCATTGACATTATCGATGACCTAGAAGAGGAAGTGAATAAGGATGAAGATGTCACTGATGAAAAGGAAAAAACCGATGAGCAGGACACACCATTTGATACTACACAGGTGAATATTCCAGGAAAACTACCAATATTGATACAAGCTATCAATATCCTGCAAGAAACAAGCAAGTCACCAGAGAAGGATACTCCCAAGGATGCAGGAGAAGAGGCAAACAAGCATAACACTGATGGTCAGCAAGACATCGGAGATACTCAAGATGCAACCAAAAATAATAAGGAAACTAGAGGAGATAAGGAAAAAGATGCAGATACTCAAGACAAGAATGCAAAAACCAAGACTGATGAAGCAAAGGATACCAATGAAGGAGACAAACCAAAAGATGGTAGTCCTGAGGAAACTGACAAGAGTGCTATCGACAATGTTAAGGTGAATGTAGAGATGTCTACACACACCCGACGTGCTAAAACTGATGCCAAGCAGTAGAAATAAGCACAACAGGTCACTTCATCAAGAATAATAGAAAAGGCTGAGAAATTGGCAATGGTTTTACATTGTACTGAGTCTCAAAAGAAGAAAAAGAAGACAAAGAAGAACAAGATAGAGGTTACATTGGATGAAATCATTGAAATACCTAAGTGTGACCCCTCTACACTTGACTTTGAAGCATTACAAGAATATGGAGAGATATGGCAAACGAAGGCACTACAAGAGAAGCTGAAGAAATAGCACAAGGACTCCATGGTACTAGAGACAACACGTGACATTCTACATCAAATTGTGCCCAATATTGATATTGATCAAATAAATCCAATACTTGATCAATTAGCTACCCTTACTGACGCAATTACAACTCAGAACATTGATGCTGAGAAGGCAATAGAGGAGAGAGTCGATATGAAGTACCAATAGAATCTCATTGAAAATATTAGCCAAGAAGTGGTGGTAAATAAGGTAAAGCTATCAGAATTCATATTTAAATTAGATCCAATCATATATGAAGCTATAGCCTTAATTCAAAATTTGAGCACAATAGAAAAGTTCACTAAGGAGAATAGTGACAACATTGCAAAGCTGGACACAGATCTAGCAAATATTGCATAGAGCTTAACCATTGATGGAGACAATGTAGTCAAACTACATTATGAGAAGATAATTGAGATAAAACGGTTACAAAAAGAGTTATAGGAGGAAGAAACACATTTTAGGGAAGAAGTAACCGAGATCGAAGCTCAACTTCTTCCAAATCTTACACTTCTCCTATAGCACATCAGTTTAGCAAGGCAACTGATAGCAACCCCAGAGATGTCTATGGCAAACAACATCTATGATATGCATTCAAAGATCACACTCGAGCACATGGCTTTGGAGAACCTGAAAGAAAAATGGGAGAAAATGATGGAAGACATGAAGCCTTCACATTCCCATATTTTTGATAAGCTCTAAAGGTAAAGACCTTTTCCCTTAATATCAAAAAAGGGGGAAAATGATGATATGTACATTCATTCATTCAGATGGGAAAATGGTAAATATGATATGTATATGATATAGTTATATGATGAAAATGATAGTATGAGTACAAAGAAGAAAATGATATGTATAAGGAAAGACATGATATGTACAGATATACCGGCATATACATAGGGGGAGTCATTAGATGGCTAAGGATTATATATTTTGTATATACTTAACATTTTGTTAGTATTTTGCACATATCATTTTTTTATACTAATGTCAAAGGGGGAGATTGATGACATTAATTTTCCAATAGTATAAAATCAACACTTTTGGTAAGCTTAAACCGAAAGATAGAACTAGAAAAACCAAAGATCAGATACTAAGAGATCACCAAAGATGACTAAGTGTAAAGAGAACCGATGACACAAGTTAGTTTGTAAACCAAAATTGAAAAGGCAGAAGGACAAAGTGGAACCTGACAGAGGAACCCGATATGCAAGATATAGTGCAGACTGACAAGACAGATACATTGCAACTGATAGAACAAAACCAAAGGATAGTCAAGCATGACCGACAGACAAAACCGAAAGTCAGTTGTAGCCTGCAAAAATTGGATCTGACTTCCACGTCAGATAAAGCAGGTGTATTCTATTTATAAGATATTTAATTGTTTTAAATCCATTTCTTTAGGGACAAGATACATGAATGTAAGTTATTTAATCAGTCTAACTGATTTAAAAAACATAGACTAGGAGATCTAGGTATAATTTGTAAACCTGATCTTAAAGTTAACATTGTTTTTATCAAAACTCAATGAAGTCAATCCATCTAGAAATAGATGATGCAATCATTCATTATAATGGATGAATAGATGATGTGAAGATAGAGGAGAACATGAATGAATCAGATGAGCACATCTATGGATCAAATTGAGAGTTTCAATAATAGGAACAACAAAAGATGAATTTGGTTAGAAAGAACCAAGAACAGAGCATACCAAGAATTAGAGGTATTATTCAATCAAAATTAAGGTGATAATATTTTTATGTAAACTAAATTGGATCTATATCAGTAATAGGATATTGCATTTACCAGGTCAATTTGTAACTTTCTATCATTCTAACAAGTGGAGCAAAGTGTAAAAATCCTTTCAAGGAAGGTGGATTTAGCCATCCAACAAAAAATCTCTTAATCGGGTGCATACTCAATAGAGTTGCTAAAGCTCTTAATAGAGTAGAATTTAACAGGTCTCCACCGATACTCCTAACAGGGTAGATCATCAGAAGTGATCAAATTGTAATCCTTAACCGACCCCTTCCAATCTGTAGATAGTGAAGATTTTGTGGGTGCCATCCTCACCACAGGTTTTACTTCCTCACAGAAGTTTTCTGCGATATCATATCTTGTGCTATGTGTCAATTTACTTTCATGAATATTTATATGAATATTCACATGTATGTTAATGTTATGAATTGATATAAATCACATCAAGATATTTTAAATCAATTTGAATGGATATACAATTGATTACAAAGGTTAATTGATAAAAGGGATACAAAAGTTTTAGAGGTACCGATTCACCCCTCCCCTCTCAGTACATACTTCCCATTAATCCCAACATTATGTTCCCAAACTAGTTTCTTCCACTTTTTCTTTTTCTTAGGTATGAATCCATAAAGATGAGGCAAGAGATTAAGCCATATACAATGTGTGATGATTTATTTTTCCCATGACTCATAACTATCCCTAGTCAAAGTCATTACACCAGGATGTGTTCCATATCCCATTATTACATTAATAATACACTTCTCACATTAAAAATTGTGATCAAAAAATGATTACACTCCACAATCATGCTATGATAGACTTATATTACTATGCAAAAGACAAAGCTAAGGCCTATGCATTACAATTGCAAAACTAAGCCAAAATTTGAAAGTATATTTTTTATCACAATTAGTATAATATGATAGTAGCACTATAAAATATAGAAAAACTTATGCACTTTCAAAAAAAATTGCACCTAAAAATGATTTCATATGAGCAGGTGAACGAGGCCTTAGAAGTTGTAAAAAATGGGATTTGTGATTTTTAGAAAAATCTAGAAACAAAGATTAGAACCCACTTGCACCACTGTGTAGAGAATGAAATTATACTCCTAAAGAAAAAATAAATCTCTTAAAAAAAGGAGTTCAGATGATTGCGATGTCGCTATTTGAAAGTTTCCTCTGTAATTTTTTTTTTGAATCACCACCGTGACACCTCCAAACTTTGAATGGCTCTATATTTAGCCTCAAATATTTGATTTGGATGAAAAAAACTCAACGTTGGGGTTTTTGGACCTCCTTAACATGATGCCAACCTATGATTTTCACCAACAAGTTCCAATATTGACCTGCAATAGA
Organism: Thuja plicata; assembly: GCA_018584345.1. Lineage (NCBI taxonomy): Eukaryota > Viridiplantae > Streptophyta > Pinopsida > Cupressales > Cupressaceae > Thuja > Thuja plicata. Next base: position 4,728,773 of record MU224552.1, read on the forward strand.
AATTCAAAAAATACAAAACCCCATTTTTTCTCCAAATAGGCTATACAATGGTGATCCCCAAATTATCTTATTGTACACTCACAATTGAATCAAGCCAAGATTTGTATTCTTGAAAAGAGGTCTTCACACCTTGAGAGCTCTAATACCGTGTTATAATTTCTCTAATACCATGTTAGAGTTTTAGGTGACTCTACAACACTCCTAGGATCAAATGAAAGACCAAGATAACTTCCACAAGAGAATGACAAGATAGTTGAAATAAGATGTATGAATGATATTATTGATAATGCACATGATGAAAATGTAAATAATTATTCTTCTTATATAGGAAAGATAATAAGAGACAATGATAATAAGTTGATAAGTTTTCTTCGATGCAAGGTGGAATCACATGTCCACCAAAGGTGGATCATCGTCCATTATGCAATGAAGTATTTACAATGTATGGAGGATGATAATGTGATATGTGCAATAAAGGTGGATGTCAAACATAAATTGGAATGTGATAACAACTTTCACCACCTAAAGTATAATTTCTCCTACACCATGTGCTAAAATAGGATCTAAACTCCTAGGTGTCTCATATGCAACCTACTATGCAATGCACTATGCTAAGTATGCTTAAGTAAAGTATAATTAGGAATATTTAATTACACTAACAAAAATTACTTACAATATAAATACATGGGACTAATATATTAATGATCCTTGGTTAATATAGTTGTATAGAAGAAAAAAATGTACCTTGACTATTTACTCTTATTTTATACTCATGTCTTGTCCTTTCCTAATTTTGACACTTTTTTTGGAAAACTTTAAACCTCTGCTTTAAAGTTATCATCTACATCTCACATCTTTCAATTTAGATAAAAAAAGGCTAATCATTTTTCTTTATGGATTTTTATTCCAAGAAAAGGCGATGATTTTGATGCTTTCTAGATCCTTTCTAGAGGTTTTTCCCTATAATTATAAAATCTTTCTTCATACTTATTTGTGCTTATCATGTCAATTTTAATACTATTCATTTTCTTATACATCATATATATTATTTTGTTCATTTAATATTATATATTTAAAGAGGATCCCAAATAAATAAGTGATTATCGCAAGTCCTAATCAAAATTCACTTCAAAAATCAACATCTAAATATAAAAAATTGGACTGGAAATAATTTCACGATAGTAATATGCACTTATGCATCATCATTCAAATATATTACAATATAGGCTTTGGTATTTTTTTCCTTGTACATATTTGATCACTATAAAAATAGAAAAGAGGTTTGACTCACTATTAAAGAAGATTCATACTTTCCCTTAATTATTGAAAATATCTAAGGTTCTTTCAAAACATCATTTCTTTCATATATAAATATAAGTTCAAACCAACAAAAATCTATAGACATTTTATTAATGGACATAAGTGGATAGAGAAAAACTTGTTAATTCAACTCAACATAACCCAATCCAAACAAATTCTAAATCCATTATCTTGATTCATCATATTGTGCTAATTTTATTTCTAATTCTAAAATTCTAGGAGAAAAGCTAGAATAATATCTCAAAATTGAAATTATTAAAGAGAGATAGAGTGAAGCACCTTAAAATTACTTTATTTTTTTAGTTTAACTAATATTAGTGTAGATCGATTGATTGACTTATCATTGAATAAATCTTAAGTTTATCATAATATTTTTAATATATCCTACATTTTGATGAATTTTTGTTATAATTTTATATAGGGTTTATAAAAGACATGTTTTTTCTATTTTGTTAGTTAAAACTAATTGGTGATTTTCATATCAATCTTAAGTTCTAATTTATTATGTGGGGACATTGTTTTTGCATGTAGCCATATTATTATTCTAAAAAATACTACTAAATATAAGTATTATGGAGATTCCATAGTAGCCTATCATCTAGGAATTGGAGGAACTCAATAACACACCTCAAATTGTGGCATCTATTGGTTTCCTCACTCAGGGATTTTCTTAAAGGTTTTATGATAATAAGTCATCATATGTGAAAATAATTGTTGTAGTGTTCATTTGAAAATAAATATCAAACTTACATATTTGTAGTTATATACAATTTCTTTTAATGTTAAATAAAAATATGTACCTTAAAGAATAACTCAAATGTGTCTTTACACAAATTTTCAAGATGTAGACAATCCCAAAACCATTCATCCTCAAAATATTATGTCCATGGGACATGGAAATGACTTATACGTGGTCTTAAATATTATACTTAGCTTATTATATATGAAATTCTCTTTTCTTCTCTCACGCATTCTAATTTTATCTTTGTATAGCACATTCAACTAAATATTATTTTATGATGGTTCATATTTGAGATAACATATAGGATGGGTTCTCATATGTTTAGATGTAGTTAATATTTTTCATTTCCTATATATTTTCAAATCCAATGGTTGTGACACTACACACGTCAATTGTTTGTGAATACTTTCCATCTTTATTTTTTTGATATTGTTTGGCATGTTAAATGTGGACATTTATTCTATGCCCTCACTCTCCTGATATCAATATTTTAATTCATCATCTAAAAATTATTTATCTTAATATACATTGAAAACTATGTATAAGAATTATAACAAGCTCATACCATGTATTCCTTAAGGTCCAATCAATTAAGATCGTTAAATACACTTTCAAGTGACAATTTTGTTGCATTATGCATGGGAAACTAGTTTAGCTACCATGGTCTCATATGTGTAGAAGCCTAGATAATCCTCAAATTTAAATATAATATGGAGTTATCCAATACTAATTTGTTGATCTCTAAGTTTTTTTGTCTATTAGTGTCCCACACTTAGTCATATACAAGGGAGGTTAGTCGGTCATCACTACAACTGAGCCATCCCACTAAGGCAGAGACCGAGCAGTAGTTAGTGTTGAGCAAGTCAGAGGTCATTGAGTACTCAATGGATACCGAGAAGAATGATTGTCGAGTTTCATAGAAAGAGTTAGAGTTGATCAATAACATGTAGCTATGCGTGAATGACATAGTATTCACCGAGCACTAGTGTTTGTTTATACCAAGTAAAATGGAGTTTGTGTATGTGTTTGGAATGACACAAACACCAAGGTAAACCATTTTTAGATGACTTCTATGGAGAATTTAATGATCATGCACTAATATTTAATGCATTAATTATGCACTATTTTTATGATCATGAATCTCTATGCAAGCCATGCAACCAATCAAAATTAGGGATACGTAAGCGGAAAAAGATGATGGAGCTAGATCTTGATCTTGATCTCGATGGTTTATTTATGGGATGATTCAAACCCTAATTTTTGTGTTAAATCATGTATTTTTGGATGCAGATGTGAAGAGAAGAGATCAAAAGTATATGCATGTTTTGGATATCTGAAACATTGACCAAACATAGTGACCAAGCATAGAAGTGAAGAGAGGAATAGAGATAAATCAGATTGAGAGATCAGTTAAGAGTTGGAAAGAGGATATCCGGTATTATCATTTGTAGTGCAGACCAAAGGATCAAATACTAATGCATTCTAGAAAGTGAATTAGGGTAAATCTCTTAATATAGTGGTCCTAATAGGCCTTTGTAAATCTCTTAAATGAGTTCTTACTTTGTTGTAATTTTAAATCCTTTAACAAGGTATATTGTATAATTCTATAAGATCTTAATATGGAAAACCCTTCACAGGGTAGATCATCAGTTATGATCAAAAAAATTTAGCCCTAATAGGCACACTTTATTACTACAGTAGTGAAGATTTGTGGGTGTGATCCCCACCCCAATTTTACCTTCAAGGGTTTTTGGGTTACCAAAAGATTTGTGTTATGTGTTCATGATTAGATGTTAGATGTTTTATATTATTTTAGTTTATGTTTATGAATACATGATTGAATTATTTTGTTAAGAATTGGTAGAATTTTTATAGATCTGATTCACCCCCAGCCCCCGCTCTCAGTTAATGTTTTCTCATATTAGACTACCAATAATTGGTATCAGAGCTCTTGTTCTCATAAAATAATTCTAACCAATTGATAATTAAGATATTGGAGATGTAGGCTTATAAGTTGAGAAAGGTCATTGAGAATCAGAAGATTGATATTCAACTGGCACTGCAGCAACTTGAGATAGATAGAGAAGAATTAAGGAAATCCTTAAAATCTAGGAAGGAATTGGTAACTCAGATGAAAGATACTCAATATAAGGAAGAAGACATTGAAGGTCTATTTGACAATGGTGATTCAAAAGAAAGTAATGCAAAACTTGCATATCTATTGGAGAAGAACAACATACTGAAAGAACAAGTCAAAAGTCAGAAGATAGAACAATAAACTCAATCAATAACACTATGTGAGGTGATTGATCAAAAGAAGAAAGTTGAGGAAGATAAGACAATGGCAGAAGAAGACAAGAGATAGATGGCTACCAGACTTTATGACAAGACTAGTGATGTCTAGAAGCTCACAAACAGTCAGTCGAACATGGTCAACCAATTATTATTTGCAAATCAAGAGATAAACATAAAAGAAATTGAAATCACATATCTGAGATCTGAGAACAATCAAGTGAAAAATGAGTGGAGATCTGAAAGAGAACTCATTGAGAGGATAAAAAATCAAATGAAGCATTGAGATACTTTGAAGAACTTATGAGATCACCAAGAAGGAATAGTGACACATCTAGACTTGGACATATCGAGCACCATTCTTCCACTAAAGGAGAGTCATCAAAGAGTGGAGAGATAAGGAATGCAAATCTAAAGAACAAAAAGCCTACATGTTATCACTGTGGGAAACCAGGTCACACAATAAACATATGTCAAAGAAAGTATAGTAAGTCAAATTCTAAACCTAAATTCAATGGATACTATTTTAACTGTAAGAAGCATGGATATCAGGCACATGAATACAAGTCAAAGACTAGCAATATACCTACTTCACCTAGATTGCAAGGACATTGCTACAATTGTCAGAAATTTGGTCATAGAACCCAAGATTGCAGATCCAGTGGAAAATCCAAATGGCCATCCATGAAACAAGGCAATACACCAAGGAAAGGTAACACATTCAGTTGGGATTATAATACAAGGCACAGTTGTTATTATTGTAATGAATATGGTTATTTTGTAGAGAATTGTATAAGTGCACACTTTAGAGGTAAATACAAGAGTTGGATGGATGGAATTATGGTCTGCTATAGTTGTCACAAGATCGGTCCTACCAAGAGAGATTGCAAGACCAGAGCCTGACACCCACTGCTATGAAAATAAGGAGTTAGATGAATTTGACATGGAGATAGAAAGAAGAAGAACAAAATAGTGGATCGAGTGAAGTTGAGATCACCCAATCCAATGGATTAGGTGATCATAGTACTTCAAATTAAGAAGAAAGGTATGTCATGAATTTTTTCTTAAATGCCATGTTTTACACCAGTTCCTAACATAACATGTATTAAAGTCCATATCTGCATAAGTTAAGATGCATTAGGATAGATTTGAGACAAGAACTAAGAAAAATAATTGCAATAAATATTTGATGTCGAGCATCAGTATCAGCAAATGTCGAGCTTTCATACTGAATGATTTGATATGTTGATAGAGTGTCAGTAGTGACCGAGTCACTTTTATGACCAAGTGATGTGTAATAACTGAGCTACTTAATCAAATACCGATGACAATTGTTATCCACCTACCACTGCACAAAGCATTTATTTAAGACCTAATATAACTGTTTGAGGGTATATAATCAATTTAGGCATTCATTCTTCATTTCACACAATGATTTAGAGTTTGCAGAGAAGTCTAAGGTGATTCAAGAGCGATTTGAGCTGAGTTTCAAAAGATTTCACCTTTGCATCATCCGCTAGTATTAAAAGGTTGTAAAATAGTTGTTTTCAAGTTACAAAGAACCTGTTTCATGAACCCTAACTTCCATAAATGGAATCCAGTTCATCCATTGGTGTGAAAAGACAATTCAAGGTAGTGATGAATTTTTAGTTGGTTAGGAGTGACACATGTGCACTGCTGAATTTCCAAGCCATTCCTGAAACTGCAATGAAGGGAGATTCTAAGGGAGCCCTGTCATCGATTCCACCAAAGATACTTATGATCCATGATGTGGGAGCATGTTATATGTTTAAATTTGGAGAATTTGGAGACTTTTAATTGAGGGAATCTTATGATAAATTATGTGAAAATAGAGTTCTAAAGGTTGATCATCACCATATTGTTAACAAAGGCTTATTGTGTGCCCTAGACTTCCCGCATGACTTTAAGGTAGAATGGATTAGGATTGTGTTGAGAAAAACACATGATATGTATTTATGGTTGGAAAATGGATTGTTAAATATTACCAAAGACATTAGTCACTGAGTTACTGGTTATCCCATTTGCAAGGGAAGCGTACAATGTGTTGTCAGAAAAAGGAGGAGATTGAAAAGTTCACTTTGGCCGAGTGGAAAACATGAGGGATGACAATTTCTATGATCACCAATCCAGAAATTGATTTTGGATTCAGATTCATTGCACACAAATTCTATCAATCCAGCAGATTGGATAGTGTCCCATGTGTTGCAGTCGATCATGCATAGAAAATAGTAAAGAGGGATCATACTTATGATCTTACCAAGTTACAATTGACTAAATTTTTGAGAACTTATCAGCAATAAGGAAGGTAAAGAAGTCTATGTGTAAGTTCAATTCCTTACTTGTTTGTATATTCTTCTATGTACATAATACTTTTCCTACTGTAGGAGATGTTGTATGGAGTCGATAATAGTTCAAATAAATGATTTCAATCAAGAATTAGGAGAAAAATTTGATACTGGTATGGGCAATTATTTTGTGGAATTTAAGAAAAAGATGAGACTAAGGAGTAGAATCCTGGTATTACTAGTAGAGAAACATTATAATGATGTTTTCTTACTAGTTGATACTGATAACACTTATGTGTAAGATGTAGTACCAAGGGTAGCATGGCTAAGGCCATTACCTTATGAAGTAAACATAGATGAAACATCTGCAACTATCACAACTCTACTTGCAAAGGACATTGATAGAAAGTCTGAGATATTTGGTACCTATGATGAAGCTAAATATAAGATAACTTCAAATTTGAAGGCTGCAACAATGGAGAAAAAGTGAAAGAAAATTGTGAAGAATCTTGAGAAGGTGCTTGGAGAAGAAGAAGATGATGATGATGATGATGATGCACCAGTATAGATCACAATAGGTCAAGGAGAGGACCAATCTAGTGATTATAAGGAAAGTAATGATGATGTGGAAGTGGACAAAAAGGGTAAGAAAGTGATGGTTGTTGAGCAACCCAAGAAGAGGAATTCATAGTAGAAATAAACTCCACCTGCCACATATCAACCGAGAACCAGGGCATCAAAAATTACTATATCTACGGAACCACCAAAGAAGAAGTTGGTAAATTATTTTGAAGGTGTAAGCTTAGGAAAGAGAAAACAAGTACAATCTAAATCTTAGCCGAACCACCCTAAAAGAAAACTGAGAAGAAGATATTTATCGGTAAAGATGAAGAAGATGAAGAGTTTATAGAAATTGAGGATATCAGAAAGTTGAAAGTTGCAAAGAAAAAACACCCTACCAATGTTGATGAAATCTATCACAACATTCGGAACTCAGTAGGTTTTTCAGGTTTTAAGTTTATTAAGTTTGAGAAACTAAGCAAAAATGATAAGGCTAATATAGAAGAAGATATGACTGACATGTTAGTAACATATAATATGACACCTTTGGAGATTGGGAACCTAGTTCCTAATGAGCTAGCAAACAAAATTGATGAGAGATGGTAGCATACCATGATGCCAAAAAGGCAAATTAGAGAAGGAGCATTAGCTGAAATTATGCCATAGTTAACAAGGAAGCATAAAGAAATATTTATGGATCAATATGGGAATAGATTCACTCCTAAATTGAGAGTGTATTACATACTAAAGAATTATATAGAAGTGTTGGAAATATATGATGTGCCCAGTGACTAAGAGGGGGGTGAATCGGGAACCAATAAAACTTAATCCTTTTAATATACAATTAGATTAACTTCTTTGTCTACATCCATAGAACTTGAAATTAAAGAATCATACACAAAACATAACACAATATTTGGTTACCTAGAAACCTTCCAAAAGAAAGTAAAACTGGGGTGGGGATGATACCCACAAGATTAGTACTCCAATATAAATTTATCCTATTAGAGCTTACAATGACCACTTCTGATGGTCTGCCCTGTTAGGAGCATATAAAGGAATGTTAGGTCTACCTTGTTAAAGGATTTTGTACAATACAATAAGTAATGCAACTCTATTCAGAGATTTGGAGAAAGGATTGTTAGGTCCACCTTGTTAAAGGATTTTACTGATCCACCTATGAGAATGAATCAGTTGATGATCTACTATGTGCAACTATGTTTGCTGAATAAGATCCTTCTAAATATAACTGATCACCTAAATGTGATAGATGAGACTCTACTATCCTAAGTAATTTCACTCTTTAATAAAACTACCATTCGTATGTCTTATACTTATACGTATATTTTTATTCTATTCATATATTCTTATTACTACATTTTGGATAGAACAAACTATCTTACATATATATCTTATCCAAACAAATAAATTTACAAGTCAGCTTGTAATAAACAAAATGATATTTAACAATACATGCAAGGTCAACTTCAAACTATCACTTGGGTCCAGAAGTCTACTCGGGTGATAAACTATCACTTGGGCGATACTGGTCACTCAGGACTTGCATAATGCTTGCTAGCTCGGTCAACACTAGATGACTAAGTGTTTTGACACTAATTGACAATATGTCTTTCCATAAGGTCTATAATCACCCCCATTTGGCATTAGTGACAAAAACACTTATCATTGAATTTTGTATCTGATATGTCAAAACTCCCCCTTACTGTCTACTCAGGTTTTGACATTGCTTCTACTTCTCAGGTCCCACTGACTCAATTTTTATTTTTTTCAAAAATTGTTATTGTAAAGTATATTTTATTCATTGTTCTACTATACATGTGTTTCCTTAATGATATTTCCCCTTTATTATAATATAATGATATTTCCCCCTTGTTTTTGACAAAAATTCCAAAAATGATATTTACAAGGTTATTCCAAAGTAGGATAGGAAATCACTATGTACCTTCAAAATATGAGACAAAGTGTTGTCCCAATTGTCCTATAGCACCTTCATGATGTGCAATTCAATTTTTAGCTCTGCAGACAACTCTATCATTAGCTATACAGCTAAAAAATTATTGTCATGAATGATTGTCTTTGCATGTGTGATGCATTTATTCATTCCATACATGTGTGGTAGGAGTTGGATTTGTATAGATGTAATTGAGTCTCTAATTCTGGCTTCTTCTCTCAACAATTTAGCTTTTAGATCAGTAAGATACTTTATCTTCATGAAGTGAGTTGAACTAGTGCTCAAGTCAAGTGCTAACTGCCTTGCACTTTCCTTCATGTCTGCATCAATCTTCACTATCTTGTTCTTGATTTCCATAGTAAATTCAAAGGTGTCACTTAACTTTACAAACAGTTCTACCACATTGTTCATGGTGGTTTCTAGAGTGCTGATGATATTGGTAAGTTGCACCTGGTCAATTGCAATCTTCTTTACAATGTTTTCTAGAACCTTGTTCTCAAATTTCTTTTGTGCTTTCTCAAGTAACTTCTCTTGACCATCCATATCTATGTTGAACTTGTGGACAATGTCAACAAGTTGGTCCATTATTGAGTCACTCTCATTGACTTCAATCTGTAATGCATCTACAAATATGCCTTTGACATCTTCAAGTAATTTATTCCTTTGCCTTTCCTTTTGGAGCTTCTGGTGTGTAGTTCTTTTCTTCCAAAGTTCTCCCAAAATGTCCATTTTCTCTATAGATAACCTGGATTGATCCCAATTTGGAATCACAATTTCTTCATCAAGATCTATCTCATCAATATGTACTAATTTTTCTTTTCCTTTTGTGTTAGGACTTGGTGAAGGAACAATTTCCTTTCCTTTACCTTCCTCATCCTTTTCCTCAGTATTCAATCCAATTAGGTCATTGACCTTTACAGTACCAATTGTTGAATCAATGTTAACCAATGGGTCAATACTAGTAGTAAACATATCTACCTTGTCCTTCTGTGACTCAGGTATGCTTGGCTCAGTGGTAAGTGGAGCTTTTTGCTCAGTTACTACTTGTTTAGATGTGGATTCTGTAACCTTTTCCTTGTTCAAAGGTACTATATTCTGGATGGGAGATTGGGGTAATGATGCCATTACCTCTACTTCAATCTTCTTAGCATTGGACTCTTCAATAGTCTGTACCTCGGGTAATGTATCATCATTTTCCTATTCAAGAGGGTCTGTACTCGGTACTTCTATCTTAACATTATCTTATTTTATCTCAAATATTGATTTCTACACTAATGTGGCACACTGAACTACATCTTCTATGTTTTTGTTCAATATTTGGAATGCCCTGAATCTGGGGGTGTGATTATTTTGATATTTACTCAAGGCCTCTTTTACTTCTTTTCCCTTCATTGCAGGCATGACTTGATTCAATGTTTTTTCCCTGATGTCCTTTTTAGTTTGGACTACATCATTCCAAGGAATAGAGACTTCCTCGAATAGGTCTTCAGTCATATGACTCTTTAGCCCGGAGGGGTCATATTTCCATTTTTCCATCTTCTCCACCCTGCTTCTTCAATCTTCTTATTTCCTTCCTTATTCCTAGAAGCATAATTTAGTGACTTCAAAGAACTCAAACATCTTCCTTCTCTTAGTTCTTTAATCTTCTGGTCAAGTGAGGGTGTTGGTTTCATGAAAACCATAGTATCAACTTCTTCATCATCATCCTCATCTTTATCCAATACAAGTTTTCTCCTTGATCTCCTTATGGTGATAACAAGGGTAGTTCTTTTTGCCTTTTTCTTCTTGGGTGATGCCTTCCTCTTCTTCTGAGGAGGTTCAATATCAGTCTCTTCCTTTTCTTCCTTAGATTCAACATCCTCTATTTTAAATGTATCCTCTTTTCTCTCAGAGATGGCAGGAGATGTTAGAATGAATTTATAATAACTGAGAGGGGGGTGAATCAGATATCCTCAGGTCCAAATGTGCACATATAAAACTTTATACCACTTCAACAACTCAGATCTGCTCGGCAGCAATAAACAAAAAAAGTGTGTAGTTTTACTGTACCGATGAAATAAGCTTACAAAAACTTAACAGTAAAATAAAACATAAAAATCCACACATTTTGACACCATGATTTAACGTGGAAACCCAATATGGGAAAAACCACCAGTAACATGCTACAAAATTTTCACTCTTCTGAAGTGAGCTTTGTTAGGAGCCAACCCTGTTAAAGGTTACAAAACACACTGTCAAATGTGACCTGGTTAAAGGATTTAATCACCCTGTCAAGAGTGGCCTTGTTAGAAGACTTAGAACATTCCAATCTGAATGTCACCTTGTTCAAAGAATTTATACAATGACTATTAGGTCAACTTGGTTAAAGGATTTGAACTAATACAATGGTTAGAAAGTAATCAACAGGTGTGATCTGATACATACAACTTACTTTGCAAATCCAGCTCCAATTTCAGCTCTAATGCTAATTCACTGAGTGGCCTCCATTTTCATCTCAAAATTCAAATCTGCTTGGAAAACCATCAAGCAATCTCTCTCTCTGCTTCTATGCTTAGCCTTCTTTGCTAGGTCTTTCCAATCAGTCAATTAACCATGCAATACTCTTGCATACAACTTCTCCTTACACTTTGATACAATGACAATAACCTTTGTAGGTTATATTATACCTCTTCATCTAGGTCACATAGATCTTTTTCCACTTAATCAAGATCATAGATCTTAGGTTAGGTCAGATCCAATAGATCCTTCCATCATTAAATTTTATTTACTTCTCCAATATAGTCATTAATTAAACATTGAATCCATGCACTAATAATGGTTTCCTGTGCATTAAATGAGTGTGGACAAATCTTAATTAACAATACATATCCCAATAAAATCAACTATATCAGCCAGAGATCTCAAATCTCATCAATTACTAAAATATTGTTTCTCAGCTTCCTCTGTCTCCCTCAACATTTCACTAGCGCTCGACATCATCTTTTCTTTTCTTGGCATCACCTTTCACTTTTCTCAGCATCGACTTTTCTTTGCTCGACATCGACCTTCCAGTGAGCTATCAGTGAAAGATAAACAACATATCACTTTTCCAAAGTTTCAAATGATCAAGTACCCTGGTGTATACTCATAACTCAATCTTTTCCTTGGTCTTCTTGTTATCCTATTCTTCAAATCTTCATCAATCAATAGATATGGTACTCAAACATATAGCAATAGTGTCACTAGTTAAGGTTTGACATCAATGACAAAATAACAATTGTCTATATTGTAGCAATCTTTCCAACAAGAGAGTCAGAGGTCTTGCCATACTTCTTCTTAAATGTATCAAGCCTCTTCTTTCCTCTTTTCAAAATCTTGGGAATCTAAATCTCCAAAGATATCCTACTCTTTGCCTTTGTATTGGTAGGTTCATTTACAAGAGCCTCTATGATGTCTCTTGTGTCATCTATGTTGACCTCATATGAGAGGGGCTTTACCCATGCAACCCTAGGCCTTATTGCTTGTATATAAACCTTATCACAATCAACTAAGAAACAAATTTCATATTTGTAATCTTCAACTAGTTGTTTAGGAATTTTGTACCTACTCAGCATCTTCTACTTGAAATTATCAAAGTATCCATCCATAATGTTTTCAAAGTTATCTCCTAACTCAGCTGTGAATTCATTAATCTGATGGATTATTGGTCTATCCCTCTTCCATGCTACTCTACCCTTGGAGGGAAAGAAATTCTCAACATAAAAGAGTATGCAGATTAGAAGATAACCAAACTTACATGAATTGGTCTTGGATACTCAGATGCTTTCCATATTCTTGCTCAACTGGATGAGCTGCAATTCTGCTAGGTTGAATACCAAATTATTCTTCACCAATTTCTATGCTAGGTCAACAGCTTCACATGGAACACTATTAGGTCTACTCAAACTATATATCTTGTGGGCTATAACATGAATGCCAAACTTCAGTTCCATATCAGTTACTCCATTAAGTCTCATGCCCCTGCCATCCCACTCGACAAGAGTTAACTCAGCTAGGTCATCCTAGGTTAGGGTTTTGGTAGCTTTTAGATTTTCTAGCATAGGAAACCCAGTGACACGGTGTATCATTTTCTTCATGATTTGCAAAGGATGTTCCAACCATACATGCATTTCGTGGACACAGCTAAGAACATATCTCATCAACTTAGTCTGGAAATTCCTCGGCATGTGCATGATGTGTGTCAAACCCTTGGTTTCATTGTTCTTATGCTCAGGATTCAAAATATCATCAGTACATAATGCATCATATGCTTTTTTCATCTCAATGGTTCCAATCTCTTGTATGTTGTAGTGATAGAAGCTTCAGATGTCGTTAACCAATAACACTTTCGGAGTAATTAGGGAATGAGCTCCCATTGGGTCTATCTCCTCTATAATTTCTGGATGAAGCTTAAACACTGGAGGATCACAAATTGCATTTCTCACCAACATCTCAAAACCTTTCTTGAGCTTGTTGTAGGAAGTGGATGCTATATTGTTTTGACAAAATGATCAAACTTCGCTTTCAATCACAAATTTGCAATGAATCACTAAGGGCTCTAAATTGATCTGTAGACTGAAAACTTTGTAAGAAATAATCTTTACAATCCTTCATTTATAATTTTTTTTTCAACCATTAGAGTATTTCATTAAATGCTCTGTACAAAGTGGCTAGCATGACTTGGGTGTTTCTCCAAGATTTACTTGGAAGGTCAGGTGAAACTAACTTCCCAACTATCAATACTGCCTGACTCAGCTCAGTTAATCTAGAGTAGCTTGGGTGTTACTAACATTCTAACTCGGGTAGAGCTATAATATGTCCTTATGCATCAATATGAGGATCTGGACTGGCTAGCTCATCTGGAACTGATGTATGATGGCTTGTATTGCATAGTTCCAATTATCTCCTTATATTCCTATTCTATAATGGTAGATCCACCTAGCTTACTGTTTTGGGTGCCAATAGATCCTTCATTGCTTTGATCTGAATTAATTGAGGATTTCCTTACCCTTTTCTTTCTCATCGTAGTTCTAATTTCTAAGACTTAAGATTTTCCATTCTCAAAACCAGTATCAACTTTTTCTCTATTAATACAATTCTTGCTTAGATGACCGATTTTCTTGCACACATAACGTCTCTTAGTAGGATCCCTTTTTCTGAAGTGAGTCTTCATACAATTTGCACCAATGTGCCCATATTCACCATAATAACAACATTTGTACCATGTGTTGTAATCCCAACCAAAAATTTCCTTGGCCAATTGTTTAGTAGGATTCCACTTCTTAGTTCTACACTAGGAAGATCTATGACCTTGTTTGTTACATTTGTAGCATTTTCCTTCAAACTTAGGTTTCTCTTTGCATTAACTTGATCTATGTCCATGTTTTTTGCAAATGTAGCATTTACCATTAAATTTTACTTTCCATTGCTCCAATATTTGTTTGATGTATGCCCTAACTTACCACAATAATTTCATGTAGGCTTACTGTTCTTTTGAGCTCCTTGTTGTGAGGATTCACCTTGTTCAGTATAACCTAATCCATTATGTCCTTGATGTATGAGTTTTTTTTTCTGATCCATGATTACTTTTGAATTCATCATACTTTCATTTTTTTTCTTTTTAGCATTGAGATCATTCTGCAGTCCTTCATTTTTTTGCTTAGATTGACAACTTCTTGTGTTGCATTATTGAGTTGACTTACCAAATCATCTTGCTGAAGTGACAAGTGTTGGATTTATTTTTCTTCTAATCTTGTACTCAATAGTATTTTATCTTCTTGTACTATATTTCTATCATTTTCTACTTTTTTCTTTAGTTCCATGACTTCACATATTCTGGTTGAATGAATTTCCTATTCCCTTTTCAAATTTCTGACTTCTTCATGTAAAGTGAGATTCTTTGTAAGAAAGTCTTCAATGGTTGCATCATCTTCTTCAGAACTTTTTTCCTTGCAAAAGTATTCAATTTTTTCTTCTATATAGTTCTTTTTATTCATCTGTGCTTCTAATTCTTTTCTTATTTTCAAGGAAAGAGAGATTTGCTCCTTAAGTTTCTTGATCTGATCCATAGCCACTTTAAGATCTATCTTTTCATTCTCAATGGCTTTCTCTAGTCAGTATGTTTCCATAACCTCTGATCTTTTCTCAAGTTGTTAAACTTTTGATAAGAGAACAACTACTCTGATACCAATTTTTGGAAATATATGATCCTCCCAGTGACTAAGAGGGGGGGGGGGGGGGGGAATAANGGGGGGGGGGGGGGGTGAATAAGGAACCAATTAAACTTCATCCTTTTAATCTACAATTAGATTAACTTCTTTGTTTGCATGCATATAACTTGAAAGTAAAGAATCATACACAACACATAACACAATATTTGGTTACCCACAAACCTTCCAAAAGAAAGTAAAACTGGGGTCTAGATGATACCCACAAGATTTAGTACTGTAGTATAAATTTATCCTATTAGAGCTTACAATGACCACTTCTGATGGTCTGCCCTGTTAGGAGCATAGAAAATATTATTAGGTCCACCTTGTTAAAGGATTTTGTACAATACAA
Source organism: Thuja plicata (assembly GCA_018584345.1). Lineage (NCBI taxonomy): Eukaryota > Viridiplantae > Streptophyta > Pinopsida > Cupressales > Cupressaceae > Thuja > Thuja plicata. The sequence continues at coordinate 4,744,545 of MU224552.1, forward strand.
TAAGTAATGCAACTGTGTTAAGATATTTAGAGAAAGGACTATTAGGTCCACCTTGTTAAAGGATTTTACTGATCCACTTGTGAGAATGAATCAGTTGATGATCTTCTCTATGCAACTATGTTTGTTGAATAAGATCCTTTTGAATATAAATGATCACCTGAATGTGATAGATGAGACTCTTATGTCCTGAATACTTATGCTCTTTAATCAAACTGTCATTCACATGTCTTATACTTATACATACATTTTTCTTCCATTCATATATTATTATTACTACATTTTGGATAGAAAAAACTATCTTACATATATATCTTATCCAAATAAATAACTTTACAAGTCGGCTTGTAAAAAACAAAATGATATTTAAAAATACATGCAAGGTCAGCTTCAAATTGTCACTCAGGTCCAGGAGTCTACTCAAGTGATAAACTATCACTCCGGTGATACTGGTCACTCGGGACTTTCATAATGTTTGCTAGCTCAGTCAACTCTAGATGACTAAGTGTTTTGACACTAATTGACAATATGTCTTGCCATAAGGTCTACAAGAAGATGTTGTGCAAAAAACCCAAAGGATATGGAAGATTATCTTTGGATTAATAGTTGATCAGAATAAATATGAGGGAACATCTAAGAAAATCGAGCTTGAAAACAAAGAAGACATCAATGAACTAGATAATATTGTGGATAAGACACATGATGATATTGAAGCTAAAATGATTGATATTACTAAAGAAGAGTTGAAGAAATATGTTAACGATTAGGAGAAAGATAAAGTTGAGGAACAACTGATTGAAGATTTGACCACTGATGAGGTAACACAAGGTTTGAATGGTGAGGAATAGGGAGAAGAGGAACTCTTTATTCTAGATTATCCTATCAAGGAAAACCTTGAAGACAATGTAGAGAGAGATAAAAGAAAAGAAGAACAAGCAGATAAGTTTGTACTAGATATCTCCAAATCACTTTAAGAAGTCACCAAGGTATGCCAAGTACTCAATGGATGCCAAGCATAATGATTATCTAGTTGCATAGAAGAGTTAGTGTCGAGTGACAACATCCAGCTATGCCAAGTGACATAGTATTGACCGAGCACTAGTGTTTGGTTATACCGAGTAAAACAGAGTTTGTATATTTGTTTGGAATGACGCAAACACTAAGGTAAACCCTTTTGGACAACTTCTATGAAGAATTTAATGTTCATGCATTGAGATTTAATGCATTAATTACACATTATTTTTATGATCATGAATCCCTATGCAAGTCATGCAACCAATCAAAATTAGGGATGCCTAAGTAGAAAAAGATGATAGATCTAGATCATTGATCTTGATCTAGATGGTCAAACCCTAATCTATGTGTGTTAGAGCATGTATGTTTGGATGGAGATGTGAAGAGCAGAGATCAAATTTATATGCATGTTTTTAATATCTGAAGCATTGACCACATAGAGTGGCCGAGCAAAGAAGTGAAGAGAAGCATATAGATAAATAATATTGAGAGATTAGTTAAGAGTTGGAAAGAGGAGATTCATTATCAGCATTAGTAGTGCAGACTGAAGGATCAGGTAATGATACATTCTAGTAAGTGAATCAGGGTAAATTTCTTAACAAAGTGGTCCTTACAAGCCTTTATAAATCTCTTAACCGAGTGCTTACTTTGTTGTAAGTTTAAATCCTTTAACAACATAGATTGTATAAGTCTCTAAGATCTTAATAGGGAAGACCCCTCACCATGTATATCATCAGAAGTGATCAAAACTTTGCAGACCTAATAGGCACACTTTATTACTGCAGTAGTGAAGATTTTTTGGTGTCATCCCCACCCCATTTTTATCTTCAAGGGTTTCTCGGTTACCAAAATATTTGTGTTATGTGTTCATGATTAGATGTTAGATCTTTTACAGTATTTGAGTTTATGTTTATGAATACATGGTTGAATTAGTTTGTTAAGATTTGGTTGAAGTTTTAATGATCTAATTCACCCCACCCCCCTCTCAGTTAATGCTTTCCCATATTAGACTTCCAACAAAATTATTCTTGAATTCTCAACAACTTTATTTATCTCTAATTAAGGATACTTTTATTGTATCTCTAATATCATGTTTTACCTCTATTTATTTAATTTATATATTTTTCTTTCCATGTGTGAATCTTCATTTTTACTTCCCAATTTTGTAACATACTCCAATATACAACTATTAATTTTCTCTTTCAACAATAATTACTAACGTATCCCATAAGGTGTTTATGAATATAAACATACACAAGTAATCATCAAGTGAATTTAATTAATAAAGTAATCTTATAAGAACTTTAAATATTATATAATTCAATAGTACATCAAGTTAACAACTAAAACTATTAATAATAATTATAATAAGTAAAATTTGAGATCTCTCTCTCTCTCTCTCTCTCTCTCTCTCTCTCTCTCTCTCTCTCTCAGTGTGAATTTATTTTCTCCCTATCTATCAATCTGGCATGAAGTACTCAAATAAATAATCTAAAAGTATGAAATATGTAAAGTCTAATTATGTCCTTTTACTATTATTTTTATTTTATTTCATATGTATCAAATATATTGTCCATGTAATTTAATAAAAATGATACACTTTCATAGCATGCATTCACAACATCAATAGTACCCCCAACAAAATAATATTTTAAAAAAACTAATATTATATAATATATTATAATATATGTGTGAGTGTGTATTTACACAAACAGATGCATATACATTAAAAAAACAATACAATATCATATAATTAAATGCCTAATGTTTTCCACACCATTTTATATCTATTTATTAACCATATAATGTGGCTAACTATGTAACATAGAGAGGATGTAATCTATGATAATCATAGATAATACTACTTTAATATGTAGAATATGTGTATAAATAAATTACGTCACAAGACTTCAAAATGGAAAATTCAATATAACTAGCATGTTGAAAGAAATAACAAATATATAAACTTATATATAGAAATATTAATGACTTAAGGAAACCTATCTCTAGGGTATAGTCCCCTCCAAGGTGGACATAACATATTAAATATGATACTAGAATCTATCTATCAATAGAAAGGATATCTAAGTTCTCACGCTCCCACCTTAATCCAAATCGTCAAATGTAATCAGGATATATAATTTTTTATTAGTAATAAGATAATTGAACATTATGGAAGCTTGATGTTGAGTCTCCTCATTTTCATATTCGTTAACCATCTTGTAATTATAGATATCACATATTGATAAATATTCAATAAAATGATAATTTAATTTGGAAAATGTGTAAACTTATCATGACATTACATCCAAATGACATCGTCAAAGAATGCATCATTATCTTAGATCACTCGTAACTAGCAAAATAATAATAATCCATAACACTTATAAAACTTGTGACTAAACTAATAGTTATAGAAAATAAAAAGGAAAAAAATGATATTTACAACAACCAGGCCTACATTTCCTTACCCTAGGAAGATAAAACATGGATCATTGATCTCAAAATCATGATAATTGATCTGTTGTGAGATTCTGGAAAAATTTGAGAATTGCAAATTCAACTCTGCAACTATCTTTTGCGTCTTCCTTAGGGTTTCCTTCTTAGGTCTTCCATACATAGCTGTCATACCACATTGATTATGAGAACTTAGGTTTTAATGGAGGCGGCCAATTCTGGCTTAGGAATTAGTGATGGTGCCAAAGTGGTAACTATTAGTGCTAATAGATCCAATGAGAAAATGTCCCATGCACTTTTCCCCCAAGGTTTTCCATGAGGTAAGTCTTCTACCCCTGATGTTGTTTTTCCAGTGTCAGATTTAGACCAGGCTTGTGACTGGTTAGAGAATCAATCTCTTATTGGTTAGTTTGTTGGTAGAATTATATATGAGAGTGTGCTTAAATATTGTGTCACAAAATCCTAGGCCCCTCATGGGGTCTTCCTGGAAGGTGTCCAAAACCTTCCTAAAGATTTTTTCCTTTTTTTTTTCTTTGGGAACCCATCACATGTTGACAATGTTCCCAAGAATGGTCTGTGTTTTTTTCACACATCCTTGTTAGGTTTATAGTCATGGTCGATAGACTTTACCATCTTTGACAATAATAAAATGAAAGTACCTATTTGGGTCAAATTTCCTAGTTTTTCTTTTCCTTGTTGGCCATTCTTCCAAAACATAGCTCAATTGCTTGGTCAATTTGTTTTTTTGGAACCTGATTGTTTCTATCATGCTCACCCTCAGAAGAGGGTTTGTGTAGAGTTTGATATTTCCCAGTACATCCATGAGTCATTCAACATCTAGATTGGAGTGCGCTCTTTCACCCAGAAGGTAATGTACTTAAATTTCCCCAATACTTTTTTCTAGTTGCCACTCTGTGGATCACAAGATTAAGGATTGTCCTTTGGAGGATTCTTGGCCAAGTTTTCTTCCTAAGGAACCCGCCTCTCCTTTTCCCATACAAGCTAATAAAGAAACTAATAAAGTAGAGGCATCATGGACTACAATGGTTCACAATGGAAAACAAGGAATGATGCCTCAGCCTAAGTAGACTTCTGGTAATTCACCAACTCTAGATTGTACCACTAAGGTCATTTCCCACCTTGTTTCTCAAGGGACTTCTCCAACCTCATCGGTAATGCAAAGTAGGTAACAACAAGAATTGCACAACCCCAAATCATTGTTTCTTCACCATTGACACACTAATCAATCTCAATTGAGATTCTTAATCACCTATACCATGGAAAGTAATGAAATGTATACATCTAGGGAGTGAAAAGTATTCTTTTTACCTAGTATACATCCACTAATACTTTGAACAAATTTGAGCACTTCACTCAAAGGTTGCGGTCACAAAACTCTCATATTCGCTAGTAGCCCTAACTAGTCAGTTTTTGAAGGACAACTACCAAATTACCCAAAGAACCCCTTCAAAAATTTGTATATTTATATACCCTTTTTTATCTTGGACAAACTCCAAAGGATTACATCCTTATTCTTCTCCTGCACCTTCATACCCTCACCAAAGGACACAAACCTAATAAGCCTAATTAGGACTCGTTTCCAAAGAGGGTCCTAATAAATTGGTTCAAAAAACCATTATAACCACTTGGATATGTTATCCTACCATTAAATGCATTGTTTTCACAACTCAATTGATCCTAATCACTCACTGGTGTGACTATCTCATCTATTCTCCTTGTTTATTGACTAAACACATGGGCTTGTTTAGCCTAGGGCTTGGTGGTAAAATCACCAACTCGTACACCCTAATCCTGACCTTTAGAATTATTAAATTACACCTCCCTAACTTTCATTCCACCAAGATTCATGGATTTTCCATGCTAGCATTGCAATTTAGGGCTTCATCTCTCATCGACCCTATAAATAAGGGCTTCTTGGACTGTATTCACCAATTTGAACACAACTCTTACCAAATTCAAAAAAATTGGTTAAAACCAATTGCATTAGAATATTAACTAAAAACACTATGAAAATCCTTCAAATTTTCATTAATAATAGTCACCAACAGATCGTACAATAAGGAAAATTAGAGAGTTTAAGAAAAAATCAGGGTTTTATTCATTTAAATCTCCACCAAAAATTCATACATAGACAACAACCTATCATGGATGATCATAGTAGTCCTAAATAGGCCTCTCCTAATGGATACTTTTTTTTTCAAATGAAATGGTTTTGGCTGTTGGTTTCCAAAATGCAACTTCTCGAGCAACTTTTGAAAATTTGTATAGCAACTTTTAAATCTTGCTTGACAAGATTTACATCTTTTGAGCACTTTTTACAAAATAGACTATTATGCTTCTATATAAATTTTTAGGCTCTTTAAAGCCTTAAAAAACATCATTTATACCTATATCTACCTTCAAAACACCTAAAGACACTATTCTACCCTTAATATGCCCTTTGGTCTAATTAGGACTCTAGGCTTATAAAACACCTTAGAGCCTATTAGCCTTACAATTGGGTCCAATATTACATAATAGATGATCCCACTAGATCCAATCCTATATTCCTATATAATAAACACTTGATTACATTAGGGTGCCTTGTACCATACTCTGAGGGCCAGAAAAACTCAAGTCCCTTAACTTGGCAAATCTGAGACTTTGACTCCAGTTTGTTCAATGGCTTTAGCAGTCATCCAAATCTCAAGTTTGGACTATTTAAGTAGATCTTGCACCAAATATTCATTTCTCTCCTCCGATTGACCTATATCACAAACATCACCAAAAGTACCTTTATATGCATAAATGTCATAAACATTAAAAATAGGAGAAAGACCAATATCAGAAGGAAGATCAATTTTGTTGGCATTTTTTCCACAATTCTTGAGGATCTTGATTGGTCCTATCTTCCTCATCATTAACTTAATAAAATTTTATTTTGGAAGCCTCTCCATTTTGAGATGAAACATCATCATATATCCTACTTGAAACTGTACATCTATTCTCTTCTTTTCTGCTTCTTTCTTATACTTATATGTGGTATGTGTTAACTTATCCCTCACTTTATGATGAATATCTCTCATCACCTCTGCAAAATATTCTTCCTATACACTTCTCCTTTCCAATTCTCTCACATCTCTCAACTCCAAAACACCTCTTGGGTGTGCCCCATAAAAAATTTGGAATGGGCTCTAAGCAGTGCTCCTATTCATTAAATCATTATAGGAGAATTGTGCTTGAGGGAGGATAGAATCCCAAATTCCTCCATGTTCTTTTGTTAGACACCTTCATAGGTTCCAAAGTGACCTATTAACTACCTATGTTTTTCCATTAGACTGAGGATGATAGGCTGGTGAAAATGAAAAACTTGTACCTAGTCTCTTCGAAAGAGTTCTCCAAAAGTGTCCAATGAACTTGGGATCTCCATCTAAAATCATAGATATAGGTAAACCATGAATTCTAATTACCTCCTTGAAGAAAATACCTACAATATGGGATGCATCATGGGTATTTTTACAAGGTAGGAAGTAGGGCACCTTGGACAATCTGTCCACCACAACATATATATTGTCATGGCTAAGTTTTTTCCTTGGGAGTCCTTGCACAAATTTCATACTCACTAAATCCCATGTTTTACTTGGAGTAGGTAAAGGAGCATACAACCCTTCATTTTAACTAATCCCTTTAGCCTTTTGAAAAACCTTGTACTCTTCAATAAACTTTCTAATGTATGTTTGCATCCTTGGCTAGAAATAGAACCTCCTAAAAAGTTCAAGTGTTTTATCAACCCCATAATGTCCTCATAGAGTCCCACAATGTTTTTCCCTTACAATATTTTCCCTCATTCAACATCTAGGAATGCAAAGGTGAATACTTCTAAACAATAAACCTTCTTGTAAAATAAAATCAGAGAAATCCATGTGATACTTGTCCCCCATTTCCATGCCTACTTTATATGCTTTTTTGAAGTCTTCATCCCCTTGGTACATGTCCTTCATTGAATTTATTGCATTTTTTCCAAATGAATTTTCCTTACTATCCAATTCCTCCTACTAAGAGAATCAACCACCTTATTGACTATCCATTTCTTGTGCTTAATGGTGAATGTGAAGGCTTGTAGATACTCCATTGAGTTCATGTGTCTATGGTTCAACTTCTCTTTCCTATTCAGAAAATTCAATGCATGATTGTTAGTAAAGACTAAAAATTCCTTGGGTAACAAGTAATGTCTCTATTTTTTCAGAGACAAAACCATGGCATACATCTCTAGATCATAGATTGAATAGTTTTGTTTTTCTTCATTCCATTTCACACTTAAAAATGCCACATTCTTACCCTCTTGACTCAAAAATCCTCCTATACCCCTATTGATTCCATCACATTCAATTGTGAAGACCTTATAGAAATTTGGTAACACTAAGATGGGTTGATCTTCTACCCTCCTTTTCATATACTCAAAATACTTATCTGCATCACTAGTCCAAGAAATTAGAATTTTCTACCCCCTTTTATAGTTTCAATCATGGGGGCACATACACCACTGAAGTTCTTTATAAATTTGCAACAAAAACTTGCAAGACCATGAAAACGTTTTACCTCACTTGCATTTCTAGGTGTTGGCCAATTTATTATTTTTTCCACCTTGGAAGGAACTATCTTGAGACTTCCCTTAGAGATCATGAAACCAAGAAATATTAACTCTTCCTATAAGAAGACACATTTTTCCAAATTTATCTTCAACTGCTCCTCATTCAACCTTTTCAAAAACAAATCCAAGTGCATTAGATGTTCATTTCTATCCTTGCTAAAATTGACATGTCACCTAAATATACTACAAAAAAATGATTTATAAAAGGTTTGAGGACTTCATTCATGAGTCTCATGAATGTGATAGGGGGATTAGAATGGCCAAATGGAATAACCAACCACTGATAGAGACCTTCATTCATTTTGAATGCATTGTTTCACTCATACCCCTCTCTTATCATGATTTTGTGGTAGGCACTCTTCAAATCCACCTTATAATAGTAATTTTATCCTCCTAGATAGTCTATTAAGTCTTCTATTCAGGGCATGGGAAACTTATACGTAATTGTAATCTTGTTTATGGATTTTTACTTTGTACACAACCTCTATGTTCCCTCCTTCTTTGGAGCCAAAACTGTAGGGAATGCACAGGGACTTATGCTTCTCTTATGAATCCTTTGTCTAGTAAGTCTTGTATTTGTCTTGCAATTTCCTCATTCTGATACTTATTCTTATTCTTGTTCTTATCTTGTTCTTATACTTATTCTTCACCACTTCCTCAGGATTCATTACTATAGAAATGCATGGGGTATCCTTCTCCTTGAGGGTCTTCATGAATTCATTTTCATCTACTAACATGACACTGGCCACTATGTGTTTATCCTTACCATCATTAGGGAGTGGGGTCATAGACAAACTCACACCATCCTTGGTCATAGAACATATATTTTTGTTACTATCATGTGGTGAGCTCACATCATACTGTCAGGGTCTTGCTAGGAGTAAGTGACAAGAATCCAGCTCATTTACATCACATAGTATTATGTCCCTATATTCACCTATTTAGAACTCTACCCAAACTTTCTCATTTATCATGGCTTGTTGTTCTTTATTGATCCAGAAGAATTTGTAGGGGTAAGGGCAAGGAATATTCTACAAACCAAGCTTATTAACCATTTCTATTGATGAAAAATTATCAGTTGATATTGAATCTACAATAACTTTACATACTTTTCCACTTACCTTGCATGTAGTCTTGAATAGAGACTTTCTATGTGGGGGATCCTTTGTAATTGGCACCTTCAAGATGATCCTATTGAATGTTATGAACTCCCCTTACTCTAGATAAATAGGTCTTGAGTTTGATTGTAGGCTCTGGTTGTCTTCCTCTCGGGCCAAATGGATTCTTCCTTCTCCCCCTTGATTGTTTGTCACTATCCTCTTAGGAAATATAATATAATAGTGACCAACTTGATTGCATGTGAAACATCTGCTAGTGAATACACTTGGTCCTCTATCCCCAAATATTCCTTTGTTACTGAACCTTCTTCCCCTAAATTTTCCTCTGTGTCTTGATTCTCCTTCTTGGTGTTTGTTACTTGACTCTCCTTCTGGTCTAGGACATGGTCCTCTTCCACCAAATCTACCTCTTCCTCTGAATTTTCCTCCTCTTTACGTATTTTAGTTATCTCCCTTTCTCTTTTGGTTTTCTTCTATCCTCAGCGCCATTGGAAAACACTTGTGAACTATCTCAGGATTGAAGAGACTAAGTTCCTCCTGAATATTATTTCTGAGGTCATTCAGATACCTTGCCAACTTTTTCTTCTCACTTTTAGGTAGCCTTTCTCTTAGAGACATCCTATGAAACTCCTTTGTATATTAACCTACATTAAAATCCCTTTGTCTTAAGTTCTGTAACTTCTAATGCATCACCAATTCATAATATTTTGGCACAAATTATTTCTTCACTTCTGTAACCATTCTCTTCCATGAAGAGATCAGATTCTTTCCTTATTATACTCTCTCATTTTGCAAGTAGTTCCACCAACTAAGGGAAGAACCCTTCATTCTTGATTTTTAATTCTTCACCTTTTTTTTTGTGGCACATCATCACATTCAAAGTGATTCTACAATGCTTCTCACCAATCCATAAATTCCTCAAAGTTCATCTTCCTAGTGAACATAGGTAGGTTTTATTTTCTTTCCTTATTCCCTATCCTCTCAAGGGATTCAATGAAGGGTCTCTAATATACATATAACCTCTCCCTTCCCTCCAAAGGGGTATCTTATTCATCCCCATATTCTTCTTCTTCAGATTAGTCTTCTCTATCCCTTCTATCTACCTTTCCCTTAAATCCCTCTATTTCTTCTTGAATCTTTCTACTCTCTAACATGTGCTCTCTCATTATATTTGTGAGTTCCACATTAGTGACCCTTGCAGGCATCTCATCACTATCTCCACCTTCTACCATTTTCAAAACCCTTTCCCTAAGGATACTCTTATTTCTCTAATACCACCTGATGTTGAGTAGGCAACTAGAAAAATGGCACAACCCCAAATTATTGTTTCTTCACCCTTGACACACTCCTAATCAATCTCAATTAAGATTCTCAATTCACCTATACCATGGACAGTCATGAAATCTGTACATCTAGGGAGTGATAAGGATTCTTTCTACTTAGGATACCTCCACTAATCCTTGGAAACATTTTGAGCACTTAAATTCAAAGTTTGGGGTTAGAAAACACCAAAACTATCGTATTCTCTAGTAGCCCTAACCAGTCATGTTTTCAAGGACAAATACCAACTTACCCAAATAACCCCTTAAAAAAATTTATGGATTCAAATACCCTTTTTTTATCTTATAAAATATACAAAGGATTAGATCATGAATCATCTCTTGCACCTCCAAACCCTCACCAAAGGACACAAACCTAATAGGCCTAATTAGGACTGGCTTTCAAATGGGGTCCTAAGAAATGGGATAACATAACCAATATAAACACTTGGACATGTTCTCCTAACCTTAAATATATTGTTTCCACAATTCAACTTATCCTAATCATTCACTGGTATGACTGTCTCATCTATTCTCCATGTTTCTAGACTAAACACATGGGCTTGTTTAGCCTAGGGATTGGTGGTGTTGGAGCTCTAAATTTTTGGCAAAATTTAGAGTCCTATATAGTGATAAAAATCTAAAAATAGCATCCTAAACTCCATGCCCAATAATTGATAACATGATGGAGTACATGAAATGGGATACAAAAATATATTACTTTCTAATTAAAAATTGAGGGATTGAGGAAAGAATCTCTATGGTAGAAATAATCAAAATTATGTAAGTGAAGGTTTCAAAGATGCTAGAATTTTGACCTGCTACAAAGATGATGCCGACAGAGGCTGAAGATGGTCGAATTTTAAAAATCTAAAAACATCCCAGTTTGGGAAATTAAATTTCCTATCTCTAGCATAAATATTATCTTTTCACAAGGTGTTTTAGATTTTTGGCCAAGGCCAAATCTGAAAGTTAGGTAGTTATTTTTCGTTAGTTTATTATATTTTCAAAATAAATTTGTAATAAGAGTTATGTCTTTTCACCCTAAAGAGGTGTGAAAGCCACACACACACACACACACACACATAAATAAATTTGTAATAAGAGTTATGTCTTTTCACCCTAAAGAGGTGTGAAAGCCACTCAAACACACACACACACACACACACACACACACACACACACACACACACACATACACATAATGTAAAGATACAAGACAAGATACATATTTTTAATAGGATAGAATTTGATCACAACTACAACATGGACTTTGATGTACTATTTTTTCAACATTAATAAAGATAACTGCTCTTCTTTTTACTTGTGGTTATAAGTTATATATTTTCAATTAGTCTTTCGGATATTATATTTTATAGAGTGTTTCATTGTGTTAAATTCCCTGAGTACCATAATTCAAAATTAATATATATAGTTTAAATATCAATTGAAAGATCTGTGTATCTTCTATTGTTTTAATCGGTCTCTTAATTTGAGTTAAATTCGATAAGATTACCTATATAGATTGATTTGAATTATAATTCAAGTGGAAGCCTGTGAAGTGATAGTCTCGCTTTATTAAAAGAAAAATTTTAAAACTATCTCCGATTGTACGTAGGATTGAGAATTTTTTGACTCTATAGCCCAAGTATTTAGAAGGCACCGATCTAATCATTATTTGGAAATTGTCATTTGGTTCATACTTTATAGCTTGTAGATTATTTAATCATTATTTCAAAAGAATTATTTTTCAGTCCTTAGTATAATCCATTTTAGTCAAGCTTTATAGAGTAGAGATTATCAAGAGATTTATTTCTTTCCTCCAAGGATCATTCACCACCTTTGGAGAAACTTTGTTTTGTGTACATGGTGGTGGGACATAGTGAATTTGATTGTTCAAGGTTAATTTAGGCCTACCAGCCTTGGCTTGATTAAGCCAAAACTGTAGAGGTATCAAGTGGTGCATCACCATTATACCTGTCAGTTGGCTAAAAGCGAATCCATCATTTTTGGGCACCAACAGGTGGGAAAATCACCAACCCGTGCACCCTAAACCTTCCCTTAAGGATTATTAAATTAAACCTCCCTAAATTTTATTCCACCACAATTCATGGACTTTCCATGGTGGAATTGCAATCTAGGGCTCCATCTCTCACCGGACCCTATAAACAAGGGCTTCCTACACTGTATTCTCCAATTTGAACACAACTCTCACCAAAGTTCACCAAATTTTTTCAAACAATTGCATTATAATAGTAACTCACAACACTATGAAAATACTTTAAATTTTCATCAATGATAGTCACCAATAGATCGTACAGTATGGAAAATTAGAGAGTTTAAGCAAAAATTAGGGTTTTATTCATTTAAATCTCCACCAAAATTCATACATCGACAAAATCCTATCATGGATGATCACATTGGTCCTAAATAGGCCTATTCCAATTTCTAAAACTATTTTTCAAAAGGTTTTGGTGATTGGTTGCCAAAATGCAACTTCTCGAGCAACTTTTGAAAAGTTGCATATCAACTTTTAAATGTTGCTTCACAACATTTACATCTTTTGAGCACTTTTTACAGAATAGACTCTAATGCTTCTATATGAGGTTGTAGGATCTCAAAATCCTTAAAAATATCATTTATACCTATATCTACCTTTAAACCACCTAAAGACCCCATTCTACCCTTAATATGCCTTTGGTCTAATTAGAACTCTAGGCTTATAAAACACCTTAGAGCCTATTAACCTTACAATTGGGTCTAGGATTACATCATGTATGACCCCACTAGATCTAATCCTTTATTCCTATCTACCAAAAACTTTATTACATTAGGGTTCCCTACACCAATTGGATTCGATGATCACTCCTCCAACCATCCCTATGGATCGTCTACCTCTTCCTACTCCACCCTCCACTTCAACAAAGTTCAATGGTTCCTTCTATTGTCTCTCTCGCAGCCCTTCTAGCCATGATGATCTTTGCATTGTAGGGATAGGGAAGCGTTCACTTTTCAAGGTGACCTTTACCCATCTTTCAACTCTAATTCACCCTTCTTGCATAATAGGTTTCCCTGACTTGGGGACGAGGACACTATGAATAAAAAAATTTAATGGATTTTGTCTCTTAGAATGTCAGAGGTCTTATAGACCTCTGCAGAAAATACAAACTTAGAGATGTTCATCATCAATTTCCTCATTTAGATGTTTTTTTCCTTCAAGAAATTAAGATTGCAGGATTTCTTCTTTCTGTTGCCTGCGAAGTCATTTATCCCTAGAGTTTTATTTTCTCATCCTCCCATGAGGTTGGTAGAGGAGGAGTAGTTACGTTATTGGCTCTATGCTATAAAAATTCCATTATTGACCATGGAGAAGACCCTATGCATAGGCCTGTGTGGATTCCTTTTAATATTAACATGCTCCCAAAGATGCTTTGGAAATATCTTTTTTTATGTTGATGGATTGTTGATTCATTGTCACTTTTTACTTGGGTTTTATTTGGCGATTTTAACATGATATAGGTGGCTTCTGATAAGGATGGAATTTCACCTTTTCGTTAGAGAACTAGAGAAACAAATGACTAGTTTTACATGAGTAATAAATTGGGTCTTTCTAATCTCAATCTCAATCATTGCCTCCTACATGCAACTTGGCATACCTAGAGAAATTATCAATCTAGTTCTAATAGGGTTTTTAAGAGGCTTGATCATGCCATGATCTCCTCTCAATATTTTTTTTCCTTTGGGATTTCCCAAGATTTTCCAATTTTTCCTTTGCTATACGTTACCTTGTTAGACCATCTTCCCATTAAATTATGTATTGAATGGATTTTTCACTAGCCACGTTCCTATCCACCATATTTTTTTCTCAACATGTCATTCCTCAATCATCTCACAACTCTAGCCCACATAAAGAATTCTTGGCACCTTCAACCTAGCTCCATTCAATTGTTAGGGTGGGTTTCATGGTGGAATGCAGCCATTACTTGCACTATGAGCTTTCACTTTTATGACAAATAGTTGTCTTATTTCTGCCGCCTATCCCATGCTATAACTACCAAGGATTTGTGTGTGCCAATTGACAATTTGGAAGCTTGTCTATTCTCCCCAGAATTATAGCTTAAGGTGGAAGAACTCCATCATGAAAAATAGGTTGTCAACATTCTTCTAGGGGAGCTCAAATAAATGCACATCTTCACTGATTGAAGTGTGAGATTGCACTAGTAAAGATTTTTTCTCGTCACTACCTCCTAGGAATTTCAATTAAGGGATTAAAAGGACCAAGGATGGAAACTCAATTCTCACTAAGCTTCTAGATATTTTGCAAGCTTTTTTTGCACACTACAAACAAGTTTTCATAGCCTAGGATTCCACTCCTACCTCTCGTCAAGCTTTCAATGACTTCTTAGTCTGTGTTCCCAATCCTCTCTCACACTCTCAATGAGTTTTTTTGATATGAATTTTTATGTTCAAAACCTTAGGGAGGATTTCTTCTCCATGGCTAACGATAGGTGCCCAAGGTGTGATGGATTTCCCTATGATCTTTATAAGGCCTTGTAGGATATTTTAGGGACCGACCTTCATAATGTCTATTTAGAATAATTGCATACTGGTACCATGTATGATCAAATTAATAGAGGAAATATTAAATTCATACCTAAATCTGGTGATGCTGAGGACATTTGTAAATGGCACCCTATTACATTGCTCAATGTCTCCTACAAAATCATAGCAAAGGCCTTATCCCTAATAATTCACCATCTTCTTCCCCAAATTTTTTTCCCTAAGAAAATAGGATTTATCCAATCCCGGTTCATCTTGGATAATATAATTTATGTCTAGGAAGGTATGGAATGGGCTCACCAATTTGGTAAGGCCGTTATTTTCATCAGAATTGACTTTTTCAAACCCTATGACCGTATTAAATGGCTTTTTATTCTTGCCATGTTTTCTACTCTAGGATTTGGCCCCCATTTTATTTATTCTGTTAATTTTTTTTTTTCATATCTAATGCTTACATCACCATCAATAGCCACCATTCCTTTTGTCTTGCATAGATCTATTTGACAAGGTCTCCCTTTGGCTCCTTCTTTGCATGTTTTAGCAGCAAAAGGTTTTGGTTACTTTTTTTCTTCTGTTATTTTTGGTGGTCATTTTCATGGGATTTCCTTACCCAATTCCACCCCCCATATTGTCAATGGTCACTTCACCGATGACTCCTTCCTCACCCTTATTGGGGATGAAGCCAACATGCAATATTCTCCTCATTGTCTTGACATGTTTTTCTTAGCTTCTGATTCATCTATTCAATGGCATAAGAATCTCTACTTTTGCCAATCTATCCTACCACCACCACAATGGATGTTTTTCTATAATTTAAAATGGATAGAACATGGTATGGTATTTCATTTCTTCAATATTCCTTTTTCCTTTCATGGATCCCCAACGAAACTATTAAATACCCAAAAATGTTTAAGAACAATTGAATACAACAGTTGGGAAGTAGTTACTTGAAAACCTATTTTCCCTCTGAATTAGAAGGTACAAATCCCTTATATGAATAATATTCAATGAATTTTGATCTTTCCTAAGCTAACAGAGGTATGCTCTCAACCCGAGAGTAGGAGAGGTAAACCAAGCTAAGTCTAGACAAAAAATAGCTTAGGCAAAGTAAATACAATTCTAAATTTAGCCAATTCTGAGATCTTATCAATCATATTAACTCCCAAAAATGGTGATGCATGGACAATTACTAAAAATGCAAATGCAAGACTAAAGATTAATAATATAATGATATTGAGTCAATCTATATCGTAATAAAATTCCCAAAACTTAAGATAGCAACTGATTTTCCCCTTAATTAGCTGTATCAAATCATAATACAAAATTATGGTTCCAATACAAATTACAAACCTAATTCAAAAGAGACATTCAAATTCAAAAGAAAGATAAATGAAATGCAATGGAACAGTTAAAGAAATGGAATTCAGACATACACAATTGACTCAGCAAAAATGCTATTCTTCACACCAAAATTTAGCAGGCCTTTGTATTGATTTTGGGAATAATACATATAGAGTTCTAAATTGGACTGTTACAAAAAGGAGTAACCGAAATGGTTCAACTTCCTCAACTAGAAATGATAACCAAAGGTTTATCCATTACAAAACTAACAAAAATAGAACAAGAGGGAATATATCTATGATTCAGTTTCCTTCCCCTTATCTAATTTGGCCCTATAGGTGGTTACAGTAGTGATGACTTGGATGAGCTCTTCATGTCTATTGATGTGGACATTGGTGTAACGGATGAGCCATCTGGAATGTTCTTTGGCTAGAGTTTTGATCGCATCTGTTCGATCTTGCAATTCCTCCATAGCTCTAAATATGCATCCACTCAATTGTTGGAGCTCTAGTACCTTCTCTAGGTGAGATGAAGACTGCTCCACTAAATTATGTAGATAATCTATGAATGACTTCTGCATATTGACCACTCCAACAAGTTCTTTACCTTGACCACTAGTTTGTGATTCTGCATGAATTCCTTAGAGGAGTTTAAAATCTTTACTCTATTCTTCTTGGACCTTAACATCATTTTGTTGTAACCCCTTCTCATCTTGAATGATCATCTCGACCTTAAACTCTAGACTTTGGAGCCATTCAATCAAAGGCTCATCTCCCTTCTATAGAATTTTAGCCTTTAGGGATTCTTTAGTCTTCATCTTCACTGCCACATGCAACATGACTATGCATTCTTGGCATCTTACTCTTTCCATCATGAGAGTTTGCAAATTCTTACCAATGTTGTTCCTCTTTGTTTCTAGCCTTAGGAGAGTATTACCTAGCTGTTCAATAATTTATAGGCCTTCAGACTCGAGCCTCTCGATCCACCTTTTTCCAATCTACCCATAATGTCAATCTTCTTGCAACTTAGCCAGAATGGCTTGGTTCTCAGTAGCACTAGGATCAAAGGAGGTTTGGGTACTAGGAGCACTCATAATAGGAGTGAGGAGCTGTTTGATGAAGTCAGTTAGCTAGGCCACTTCCACCTTAAGCTAAATTTTGGAAGTCTTGAGATCTTTGAGCTATTCCTCTATCACTACATTTGTGGATTTCCAAAAATCCACCTTGGTATCATGGCAATCTAATCCCATATTGAATGACTGTAATTGAAATTCTGAGGCCATCAGATCTTCAAGTCTTCCCTCCTTAGTGGGCTTGGCTACTTCCACGGTGAAATGCCCTGACTTGGGATCACGACCTAGAGTAGACATTTTCTTTTCTTTCTTTTGCTTGCTTGTGGTAGCCTTGGGCTAAAAGGTCCATTATATAGTGTCTTTTCTAAGATTGGCTTACCCCACCCTCTTCCTTTTGTGCTCTAGAGTATTTTCTATCCATGACTCTGTGCTGGTAACTTTGTTGGTAGACACCAACTCTTCAATGAACAACTTTCTTATGAGTGGAGCAGTCTCTTTAGGGTGGGATGCGAATGGATTCACCGAAGTGGGTGAGGAGGAGATTAATTTAACAACTTGAGCAACCTTGTGTTGCTCCCCACCCCTTTTATCTGATTATGTAGCAGAGGTACTAGGGCTATCCTCTCCTACTTAAACTATGACATGGGATACCTATCGTGGAGTTTCTTGGGTCAAGGTCCCAGCTAGAGTATCCACAATAATAGCACTAGCCAACCTTATAGACTGTAACTTTATGAAGCTCAACTATAGACTTGAGTGGGTCTAACAAGACTGCTTCTTTAGTGGATCCAATATCTAGAAGAGGACCCTCTCTATAGGTTTTCTCCAAGAGAGAAGTCTTCTCAGGATGTTCATCACCTCCTCCCGATGGTTGAATTGAGCCTTTTACAACTGTTGAGATTGTTGCTAATGAAGTGGTTGCAATGCCATAAGTAGCCTTTGCCAGAGTTCACTGAGCAGGAGGCTTCCTTTCTGACCTCTTCCTTTGGCCTGCAGTCCACTCAACCCATTGGACTTTTCTTTTGTAAATCCCTCCCATCAGAGCTTGCAAATCACTTACTGCTTGGTCTAACATAGGCTCCAAGCTGATAGGGGTGGACTTTATCTTCTCTAGGTATGTATCATCGTATAGATGATTTCCATCATCTTCCAGCCCTTCTACTGCAATGTTAACATTGAAATTTTTGATCTATTCAAGGGTTAACCATGCGTAGAATCTCTCCCTTCTCTCCAAGTCATCTTTATAATTGGCCCAGTAGTCTTCAATATTAGGTACATGATGAATTTCCCAACTCATTTGCAAGACATCTCTGGCATAATTAACTAGATCATATTGCGGCCTTAGAACGTCATAGGTTTCCAAAGAGAACTTCTTCGAGAATGTCTTAAGAACATTTTTTTCCTCTGACCAGGACGCACAACTGTAAGCTCCAATGGTCATTGGGAATTCGTAACCTTTCTTCTTTGCCTTGGCACAGATCATATTCACCTGGAGCACTTGCCTCATCACCTCGATCAACATGATCATGTCAGTAGGGTATCAGGGTAGCTTGAAAGGAAAGTCATCAAAACCTGCAAGATGAAGATATGAGAAATCCCCGAACTGAATAAAAAAGCATCCAAATTGGCTTATAAAAGCCATGGCTTCAGGAGAAAATCTCCTCTTTGGACAACCTTGTAGCTCCCTACATAGTCTCATTGTAAAGGCATTATTAACTATGAGATAATCAGCATAACTATTTTTTAGTTGCAAAGAGGGGAAAAACTCATAGCTTTTTATGTCATCTGGAAATTCCTCAAACCTAGGAAGCCCCAGCCAAATTTGAATTGTAGCCAGAATATACAGAAGGGTCGAAGACATATAGAATTCATTCTGGAACTTGGCCCTATTGAGGGAATCTGAGAGATTCTCACTCACCATAAGGGCCCAGTCAATGAAGTGATGCTGGGAGCAGATTATCTGAACTAGGAAGAAATGCTACTTAACAAAATTAAGAGCTTCACTCTCACCTCTAATCCTATGAAGCAATAATAGGATATCCACAATCTCTAGCTTTAGGTTTGCACCAAATAATGTTTTTGGCAACTTGCCCTTAGCGTTCTTTGGTTCTTTAAACCATGACTTAATGATCTCTCTCTTCCATAGTAATCTTTTCACTGAATATTCGGAGACCGTCTGACTATAAGTCATTTCAGAGTATTCCACTTGCTCTGGAATATGGAGGGAATTCTGAACAAACTCTCTGTCAATAGAGAGGAGCACCGTGTTGTCAGGTAGAAGAATTTGCTTGGTGTCTGGGTTGTGTTAGAATACTTCAGAGATAACTAAGAGGGGGGGGTGAATCAGTTATCTGCAACTTTAAATCTTTTGTACTTATTAATCCAGATTGATACAAAGTAAATACACATTCAAATAACACATTACACAACACATCAATTTGGTTATGGGGAAACCAAATGGCAAAAACCTCTATGGGAATTAGTACCCACAAAGAACTATACTATTTATAGTAATCCCTGTTAAAAGATTCTTCAACCCTGTTAGGAGTTGTACAATATAATGCAATAGTATAGTTGACCTGGTTAAGGGTCAGACCCTGTTAGGAGTCTTTTACATGTAACCCTGTTAGGGGTGGAGGACTCACTGTCCAAGTGGTGAAGGCTACAACCTTCTGGTTATTTGATACACACTATATCAATAAGATGAACTGATGTTTGTGACACTGCTTGTCTGATCAGTTCCTTTTAAGTGTTGATGCTTTCACCTCTTGTAAAGCAATATAACAATTTAATCTATATTTTGAATGCTTCAACATAAACATCTATATTATCAGCATATGATAAATATAGCTTTGCTACATCAACACTCTGCTTTGCTTTTCAATCTCTGGCTTTCGCAACTCTTCTCATTAAAAATGACCTTCTATAAGTACATACACCAAGTATGAGATCATGGGACCTGGAGGAAAACTCTTCTTAACATCCTTGTTGGCTCTAATAAGTACACAAGTATAATTAAAACCATGCGAGTCAATGCTAAACAGACGCGTTGCTTCACTAAGTCGGCTTCACCAATTTGACCATAACATTGTAATCTTCTTGAAACACATTTGGCACATTTAGATTAATATCAGAAACTCATAACTCATCATGAATATACACAGGCATATCTTGAAGATAGGCACAACTCGATCAACACATTACATATGTCGGCCTTAAACCGTTATTCCTCCAGAACCGTAACCGTCAATAATAGAATTACATATCTTTACTAAAATATCATATCTAAGTCCGTGTGCATGAACATAGCATAGTAAACATGTCAACAACATGTATCTATCCACACTGGTCTTCATTTCATCATATGGATAAGTAAATATAGAAGTACTATTGTGTATTATATGTTGTCATCAATGACAAACATACAATCATTCAACTGTTCAGAATCAAATCTCCAACAATCTCCCCCTTTGGCATTGATGGCAACATATGGTAAAAAAAACTTTTGTTCATGGTGTCTTCTTTCTTTTATAATCTTCTCAATATCCTCAACAAATATTTGTCTACACTGTTGCAGTTTCATGTAATGTGTATTCTCTGAATAGTCCCCCATCGTCATGCTTCCCTACTGTGTTCCTTTACTCCCCCATAGTATAAGCTCCTTGTATTTATTCCTTGTTTGTCTTGTTTTTACTGGTACATACTCCCCCATTGACATCAATGGCAAAGGGTGCCATAAACCATTCTGCATAGGTACTACTCCAAAAGTAGAGTAGTCAACCATTCATCAGTCACACAGGACTGATGTACTTGCTACTTTTTATAATCAGACTTAGGAGAGGGAATGACTCCCAACTTATCCCTTAGATACTCAAAATTATCCTTTTCTAAAGGCTTCATGAAAATGTCTACTAGCTGATCTTTTGTGTTTACATAATCCAATGTCACTTCCTTGTCTGCAACTTTTTCTCTCAGAAAGTGATACTTGATCTCTATGTGTTTTGTCTTTGCGTGCATTACAGGGTTCTTAGACATGTTAATAGTACTGGTGTTGTCACAGTGAATAACAATAGGATAGTCGACTTGACTACCAAAGTCTTTAACCATCTATTTGATCCAAACAATTGTTGTACAATTCAGTGCTGTTGAAACATATTTTGCCTCTGCTGTTGACTGAGAAATACAGTTTTTCTTCTTGCTTGTCCAAGATACCAACTTTTCTCTGAGAAATACTGCTCCTCCTGAAGTGCTCTTCCTATCATCAATACAACCTATCCAATCTGCATCAGTATACACATGAAGTTGTGTATTCTCTAATTTAGGATACCATAAACCATAGTCTATAGGTCCCTTAAGATATTTGAATATCCTCTTGATTGCAATTAAGTGATTATGCTTGGGTTCAGCTGCAAATCTTCCAACAATGCCAACTGCATTAGATATTTATAGCTGGATTTCTGGTTTTGTGGAAATCTGGCTATAAACTCAATGGATTGTGGAAATCTGATCGATTTATTTGCATTAGATATGTTAGGTCTTGATTGCGTTACATAAATAGGCTTTCTAATCATAGATTTGTACAATGTTTTATCAACTGCTGTGGGGTCATCATCTTTTGAAAGTTTACTTCCTGTGATCATAGGAGTGCATACAGGTGTGCAATCCTCCATCTTGAAGGTTTTCAGTATTTCCTTCACATATTTTGACTAGTTAATGAATATTCCTTTGTTTGTTTGCTTTACATTCAATCTTAAGAAGTATTTTATAGGACCAATCATACTCATTTCAAATTCATTCTGCATTTCTTTTGCAAATGCAT
>MU224552.1:4782688-4796738 GCA_018584345.1 Thuja plicata
GAGATGGGATTTCAACCTCTTGTGTAGCAATCTCAAAGATCTCAAATCCAATGCACTGTAGATGTGTTATCATTTTGTTTTTCCAATCCAAATAGTTCTCTCCATCAAACTTAGGGTTGTCTTTTCTAAAGTATGCCATCCTTATCTACCTTAAGTTGTTGGGATTTCTCTCCAAGGCACTTGGCTTTGATACCAATTGTTAGAATAATTCAAAGATAACTGAGATGGGGGGGTGAATCAGTTATCTGCAACTTTAAATCTTTTGTACTTATTAATCTAGATTGATATAAAGTAAATACACATTCAGATAACACATTACACAACACATAAATTTGGTTATGAGGAAACCAAATGGTAAAAACCCCAGTGGGAATTAGTACCCACAAAGAACTATACTGTTTATAGTAATCCCTGTTAAAAGATTCTTCAACCCTGTTAGGAGTTGTACAATACAATGTAGTAGTATATTTGACCTGTTAAGGGTCGGACCTTGTTAGGAGTCTTTTACATGTAACCATGTTAGGGGTGGAGGACTCACTATCCAAGTGGTGAAGGCTACAACCTTCTGGTTATTTGATACACACTGTATCAATAAGATGAACTACTATTTGTGACACTACTTGTCTAATCAATTCCTTTTATGTGCCGATGCTTTAACCTCTTGTAAAGCAATATAAAAATCTAATCTATATTCTAAATGCTTCAACATAAACATCTATATTATCAACATATGATAAATATAGCTTTGCTGCATCAACACTCTGCTCTGCTTTTCAATCTCTGGCTTTCACAACTATTCTCATTACAAATGACCTTCTATAAGTACATACACCAAGTATGAGATCATGGGACCTGTAGGAAAACTCTTCTTAACATCCTTGTTGGCTCTACTAAGCGCGCAAGTATAATTAAAACTGTGCAAGTCAATGCTGAACAGACGCGTCGCTTCACCAAGTCGGCTTCACCAATTTGACCATAACATTGTAATCTTCTTGAAACACATTTGGCGCATTTAGATTAATATCAAAAACTCATAACTCATCATAAATATACACACATATATCCTGAAGATAGGCACAACTTGATCAACATGTTACATACGTCGGCCTTAAACCGTTATTCCTCCAGAACTGTAACCGTCAATAACAAAATTACATATCTTTACTGAAATATCATATCTAAGTCTGCGTGCATGAACATAGCATAGTAAACATGTCAACAACATGTATCTATCCATGCTGGTCTTCATGTCATCATATGGATAAGTAAATACAGAAGTGCTGCTATGTATTATATGTTGTCATCAATGACAAACATACAATCATTCAACCGTTCAGAATCAAATCTCCAATAGGTTGTATCAAGCTATACATTCCCAGACCAATTTAGGAGCTTGAACCAATACACGAAAACTGACGGCTTTGACTAACCCACTCTCCTTAAGCTTTTCTATAATAGGATGCATCTGCTCTGCTCTCAATCTATTCTGGGAGTTCTACAAATTGAAGAACTTCAGTGAGGTATCTGAGATTTTGTGCTAATCAGAGATAATGTCATTCATTCTGTCGAATCCCACAAATCTAGAAGCCATGTGAGTATGACTCAACCTAGGGATTTTAATTTCTCTTTGGGATAAAGAGACAATGAGAAATTGGTCTTAGCGACTTCAAATTCAAACAATTTGGTGAACAATGGTGGTTCCAGTTCAAAATCTCCAACTGATTTTATACTTTTTGAATTCTTACCGTTTAACGACCGAATTCCCGTGCCACACAAATGAAAAGACCTCTACATTAATGAACAAGTCTATTACAATGTAAAATGGCTTTATTTGAATTAATTACTTTGCTTTACATGCCATTAGGAAACATATTTTCACTTTAGTAACCGTAACAGTAACTTTCTTGAAGCGGCGGAAAATTACTTTTCCACTTCTCCTTTGGGCGGAGAAATACTTTTATAGTGCTCTCTATTTGAAAATCCACCAAAGGAGAATTCTGGCCTATAGGGGTGCCAAAATGATATATGTTGATTCCATTGGCCTTTTTATATGTTGGATCTCTTATGGGATGGATTATTCTTCAAAATTTCTTCACCTTGATAGTTTGGTGGAAAACACACTTCGCGAGTCGAAACCCACCTGTAGGAGTAGAGGAGAAGCTATTTTCTACTTTTCCGCCTATGAGCTAACTCCATGAATTTTTTTTCCCTTGATCATTTATTTTGTTTCCCATAGGTTTTATTTGAGTGCTCAAAGCTTTCTTTTTCCCGAATTCCTCATTTTCCATCTTTATTTACCTCTGATACTCTTAAGTCTATCAATTGTGGAAAGTGCACTCCACAGGTGATTTTCCGCCATGGAGAAGCTAAAATTTGATTTCCTGCCAATGCTGCAACCTAAAGATATGAGACAAAATATTTCATCTGTATGTAAGATTGAGGTTAGAATCTTTCAAACCATGGCCTTTACCGGATTGGGAACTTAACCTACCCAATAAAAACATGATTTCAAACCCAGATTTTTCCCGGGTTAAGAAGGAGAAGGCAGATTTGGGAAATCCGGTAAAGGCCTTCTAGCCTAAAGGGATCTCTAGAATTAGAATCTGGACTTACATGAAACTTCCAAGACTACTACTACCCATTGAACAACCACTTTTGTCTTGAGGTATAAAGACCAAAAGTGGGGCAACAACTGGCTCTGTCTGGGGACTTGGACATTCACATGTCCAAGAAAGGAACTCAAATCTCTGGTTTCACAAAGTTCAACAAAAGGTGGCTCAAAACAAAACTAAATCAAGACACAGAAAGGAAAGCGGAAAGGAAACCTAACTAGGAAAACAAAAATAGGAACTAAATGTAACTATTGTACAATATAGGGGTTACCTGCTTTCAATTCATATCTGATAGAGCTTCAAATCCTGACCATTATACATCAGGGGTAGTGCTTCACCATTTGGATAATTCAATTTGAAATAATTTTTATCAAACGCCTGATGTATTTTGAAAGGTCCTTTCCACAGTGTTTTTAATTTCCCGTACATGCCTTTGGGTGCCCTGCACTTGTCCCACAATAGCACCATGTCTCCCTCCATAAATTTCTGGGGTCTACTCTTTTTATCAAATAGGCTCTTCACACACATCTGATGCCATGTGATATGATCAACCATTTTCTCCCTTTCTTCTTCTAATTTTCTCAAGTACAGGATCCTCTTCTCTAAACCATCTTCATATATGTCATCTTCTACTACTATCCTCAGTTTTCAATTTTCTAATTCCAATGGCAATGGGAGACTAGCTTCTACCCCGTAGACAAGTTCAAAAGGAGATACACCAATGGCTCTTTTGGGGGTCACTCTATCTTCCCAAAGGGCTTCATAGATTTTTTTATGCCAACTTCTCTAGTTTTCTACCACAAGCATTTTCATGATATTCACCAAATTTTTGTTGCTAGACTCCACTTGGCCATTCCCTTAAGGAAAATAATCAGAAGAATGGCTGATCATGATGCCATAATCAAAAAAAAATTTAGTAATTTCTTGAGAAGAAAAGTATGTGGCATTATCCATAGCCAATTTAATAGGCACACCAAATCTTACCAGAATATTTTCTTTGATAAACTCACATACTACCTTTGAAGTAGTCCTTTTGGTTGCCTTGGCTTCTACCCATTTTGTGAAGTATTCAATTGTAGTAATTATGTAAGTATGACCTGTGCTGGATGTAGGGCTTATAGGACCGATAAAATCAAGTCCCCACTACTGGAATGGCCCTTCAATTATCACTAGTCTAAGGGGTAACGCTACTAACTGTGGCTTCTTGGTAAACATCTTGCATTTTTCACATCTTGCCACCCACTGGTATGCATCTTTAAACATTCCCGGCCAGTAATAAAACTATCTCAAAATCTTGAATGCAATGACTGATGAGGAGAAGTGTCCTCCGCAAGCTTCATCATAAAAAACCTTTAACAGCTTCTCTTGCTGTTGTTTGTCAACACATCGGAGGAATGTTCCATCTATAGATCTCTTATATAGTCTATCCTCCTAGATTACATATTTAGAAGCCTTAAATTTTAGGTATCTCATTTTCTTTGGAGTTAATCCTTCAGGACATTCACCATAGGTCAATAAATATACAATGTTTTCAAACCACGGGTCTTGCATACTTACCGCTAAAACCAACTGTGTAGCTTTTGGGTCTTTCTCCGCTTGATTTTCAGCCATTGCCTTGCACAAGGCATTCCCTCTTACCAACATGGTTGGCTTGATCTCTATGTCATATTCTTGGGTTTTAGCTACCCATGTTCCTCGGTTGTTACACCCCACATCCTATTGAGTCAAAATACTCTTCACTACAACATCAGGCACATACACAAGAGAGTGGGAATGTAGAATATAAAACATGAAATTCTTAAGAGCCTTTACCACCGCAAAAGCATGCTTTTCAGTCTGAGAATATCTCAGCTCATGATTTTTTAGAGGTGTGCTCATAAAAGTGATGGGGGCTTGAATTCCCTCTTCGTTTTCTTGCATTAGGATGGCTAACAGAGTATGTTCAGAAGAATAACAGTAGATTACAAAATCTTTCTTGTAATCTGGGTGACATAACACTGGGGCGTTAGCTATGGCGTTCTTGATGCTTTTGAAAGCTTGCTTACCAAGGTCATTCCATTTGAAATTCACATTTCCCTTCATCATATCAATAATGTGTTTAGTAATTTTAGAGAAATTAGGGACGAATCTCCTGAGGAAGTTGACTTGACCAAAAAATGACTTCACTCTAGTTTTTTTCATTGATAAACTTAGTTGCTGAATAGATCTCACCCTTTTTGGATTGATCCTTATACCTTATTGGGAGACAATGTGACCCAATAGTTTCCCTTTAGTTACGCAAAACACTGATTTCTTGAGTTTCAATGAAATCCTGTCCTCCCGGCACCTTTGCAATACTCTCCTTAGATCATTTATATGATCCACTCTCTTTTTAGAGAATACGGTAAGATCATCCAGATACATACCAATGATTTTGTTCTTCATATCACTAAAATAAATATCCATACCTCTCTGAAAATTATCTCTAGCATTGATCAATCCAAACAACATCCTGTGATATGCGAAGGTCCCCCACGGAGTAGTGAAAGTTGTTTTATGTTGATCTTCTTTCTCAACTTCTATCTTATTATACCCTGAGATGCCATCTAACATAGACATCATTTTGGCTCCAGCCATGATCTACAAGAGGTGATCCATGTTGGGAAGGGTGTAGTTGTCTTTCAAAGAAGATTAATTTAGATTTCTGAAGTCTACACAAATCCTTATTTCTCCATTCTTCTTCCTCACAGGAACTATGTTTGCAACCCAAGTAGAGGGATGGATGGGGTATATGATCTTTTCTTTGAGAATTTTATCAACTTCCCTGAATATGGCATCAGTAACTTTGGGGTTGTAGTTCCTTTTCTTCTACCTGAATGAAGTAGCCTTAGGTTTTAAAGGAATCTGGTGTTTGAATGTCCCATTCATAAAACTTTTAAAATCTTCATAGCTCCAGGTGAAAACATCTGAGTATTCTAGAAAAATCTTCCTCGCCTCATTCTTTTCTTCTTCAGTACAACACTTCTCGATATTGATCATCTTGGGGTCTTTTTCAGTTCCAATATCCATTCCTTCATATTCACCAGTGGTAGGCCCTCTTTCTATTCTTTTCTTCTTCACAAAAGTGTCATGTCTATTATAGATATTTTCAAGAGTGACCAAATGGGGCAGGATGATATTACCTTGCAATTGAATAACATCTGACTTATCTTTCTTTAGCTCATCTTGGCAGTTTCCTTTACAGTTGCCACGAACATCTTTATGGAAATCACCACTGCTCTCTAGAAAGAGAAGGAGATTCTTGTAATCTTTGAAAACTTGCCAATCTTCCAAATTATCGGGCACAAATGGTCGATATATAACCTCCACTTGGTATTTTTTATCTTTGAATTCTAGGTGGGGAAGTAGTAATGAATCTGAGATAGCCAAAGAGTCCACTTTGGAATTCAACTCTCTTGGCATAGATTCGATAAAAAGAGAATCAAATGCTTCTATTTCATCCCATACTCTATTTTTTTAGTTCTTCAACCTATGGTTCTTTACAAAGTATTGATTCTTGACTTGACATACAATTACCTCAGCATCACCACGAGCTCTCACAATTTTCACACCTCTTTATTTTGCAGTGATAATCCCTAACAAAAGGGTTTCATAATCGACAGTGTTGTTGGTGTTCCCAAACTCTAATTTGTAAGCCAAGGGCTCACATACTCCATCTGGTGATATCAAGACCACACCTGCACCAGATCTTGACAATGCACAACTGCCATCAAATTCAAGAGTCCATATCTGTGGTGGTATTTCTTTGGCGGAAAATTGCTTTTCCTCTTCGAAAGTTTTTGTTTCTTTCTCAGGATCATCAGTGAACAACATATAATTTCCAAACTCCAATTCTTGATACAAGATTTGAGCTTTAGGGTCATCAAATTTCAACACTATAAACTTATCTTTCTCCTCGGGGACCAGTTTAATATTTTTATTACTTACTAGGATTAAGGCTTGGGACCAATCTAGATTTATCTCCCCTCCAAGGTCTATGCAAAAAGTCCTTCTTAACAACAACCCATAGCTAGCAGGTATATCAACAATGAGGATTTTTAGCAACATCTTCTTCTCGGGATGTGCTGCTAACACCACTTGAGCATCCTTAATTTGGCCAACTAGGGGTACTTGCTTTGAATCCATGGAGTAACACCTACCATGGGCTTTAGTGAGAGTAAGTCCTAAAGCTTTGGCCACAGTTGATGACATTACATTTTTTGAGGCTCCGGAGTCTATTATACAATTGCTCAACCTGCAACCGTTAATATATAAAGACACATAGAATGGGTTAGGCTTTTGGCCTGGGAAGGTGGCTAAAATGGAAGACTCCCTTTGTTCAACTGGGTCTGCAAATAAAGACACATTCTCTATAGTAGTCATGACATTTTGATTTAACTCTCAACTCCCTCCTTTACAATAATCTACTAGCTTTTGCAGCTCAACAGGATTAGACTTAAGATAGTCTATGGGAGAAATCTGAATTCTGGAATCTCTACAGAATTGAATAATATCAAAAGAGTTTTGTTCCTTACCTAGTTGCAGAATCCTCAAACCTTGATTGGGCTCCTTTGAATTGGAAGTAGATGCCTCATTATTTTTAGGTGGTGATGAGCTAGGGCCTTTATCCTTCTGACTCTGGGTCAGGACCATATAAGAGGTCCCATCTATGGTGGCATAACATGTTGCTTCTTGCTCTCAATCTGATTCATACTCTAAATATAAATTTTCAAAGTCGCCATGTGAGTATGAATCTGGTTCAGCTCTAGACACTCCAGCATTCCACTTGTCAGTCTGATGCATTTTCCAAGCATGAGCTACATCAGGGAAGTTTTCCCCATCATGATCCATGGTTAAGTGGAAGGCACACATGTTTCCTCTTTTAGGAGGAGCCTCTATAGCTAGTCTCTGTGGTGGAGTAGTTAATTGTAACATTTTTCCTTCTACATTCCTCCCATCGTTATGCCTTCCAGACTGCTCCTGAAAGTTTCACCAATAGGGATTATTGAACCTGGGAAGTTGCCTCTTGAAGGCAATGAATTCATTAGACAATTTTTGGATCATCTCATTAGATGATGTAGTATTGCTACTACTGGCTCTAGACTGTATCTCTCTTTTCCATTTCCCGAATGAGATTATGTGGTCCTCGAGTTCTACAGCAGTTCCCTGTGTGGCATCCAATGTTGCAAGGTTCATTCTCCTTAAATCATAATTGATGTCTGGTGGCATAGCACTTATGAAGAAATTTTTCAAATTTCTTACTGTAGGCCTATTAGCCACTGGGATACGATTTACCAGCTTATTAAATTTAGCTTTAAATCCCTCATGCTGATTGATGGATCTTTCTTGATAGAAGTCAATTGAGTCAACAAGGCATGCTCATCTTCAACAGTCTTGAACCTTCTTTCAAAGGTGGCCCTCATAGTAGCCCAATTGGTAATAGAAGAATCAGGTAAATGATGAAACCAATCAGTGGCACCTTCGACAAGAGTCTCAATGAATATTCTAATGGCCACATCTTCTTCTCGAACTGCTAGGATGTTAACTAAAGCGAAGAATGCAACAATATGTTCGTCTGTAGATACTTTCCTATCTCCAAAATTTTTGGGAAAGTTCTTTCTAGAGCCTGTAGGAAGAGGGTTATATGCTGCTAGTTGTAGGGGCGCGAGTGCAGCGGCCCAAGGGAGCGCCATAGCTACTTGGGGTAAGTAGGGTGTTAGATTAACAATGGGAGGGGAAAATACTCCATGCAATGTCAACACTTGGCAAGTGGTGGATAGCTGGGTGGTTTTTTTAGGAGGTGAAAAAGGTCTACTCTGGCTCCTTCCAGTTTTTTTTCCCGATGGGGTACTTCTAAAAGAGAAAAATTAATATCTGCAAGCCTCTCGAAGACTGGGTCTGTGCTACCTTCTTTCCTGGTACTTCTGAGAAATCTTTTAGGCTCCAGATTTTTTCCTAATGTTGTGGCCTAACTTCATGCTCTACCCTTCTTAGATTTCTTCTCTGTATGGATCTCTCAAGTGCTTCTACTCTAGCTTCTTCCTATTCTAGCACTTGACTGGCACTTCTATAATGTTCGATGCTTCTTCTATATCTCCAGACAAAAGTATTTGATGAGAAAATGAGATCCTCTTGATCATCTTGGAATCCAAGATTGGGTTGGAGTATAGGGATTATGTTTTCACAGAGAAGCACCATCTCTCCTCATCATATGCTTCTGGTATAATGACTGTTTGTGTCCCCAGTAGACTCGCCAAAAATATGTTGGTAAATGAATTGTTCTTTTGAATGTAACTCTAAAATACCCAAAAATGTTTAAGAACAATTGAATACAACAGTTGGGAAGTAGTTACTTGAAAACCTATTTCCCTTCTAAATTAGAAGGTACAGCTCCCTTATATGAATAATATTCAATGAATTTTGATCTTTCCTAAGCTAATAGAGGTATGCTCTTAACCCAAGAGCAGGAGAGGTAAACCAAGCTAAGTCTAGACAAAAAATAGCTCAGGCGAAGTAAATACAATTCTATATCTAGCCAATTCTGAGATCTTATCAATCAGATTAATTCCCAAAAGTGGTGATGCATGGACAATTACTAAAAATGCAGATGCAAGACTGAAGATTAATAATGTAATGATATTGAGTCAATCTATAGTGTAAGAACATTCGCAAAACTTAAGATAGCAACTGATTTTCCCCTTAATTAGCTGTATCAAATCATAATACAGAATTTTGGTTTGAATATAGATTACAAATCTAATTCAAAAGAGACGTTCGAATTCAACAGAAAGATAAATGAAATGCAATGGAATAGTTAAAGAAATGGCATTCAGACATACACAATTGACTCAGCAAAAATGCTATTCTTCACACCAAAATTTAGCCGACCTTTCTATTGATTTTGGGAATAATACATATAGAGTTCTGAATTGGACCATTACAAAAAGGAGTAACCAAAATGGTTCAACTTCCTCAACCAGAAATGATAACCAAAGGTTTATCCGTTACAAAACTAAAAAAAATAGAACAAGGGGGAATATATCTATGATTCAATTTCCTTCCCCTTATCTAATTTGGCCCTATAGGTGGTTACAATAGTGATGACTTGGATGAGCTCTTCATGTCTGTTGATGTGGACATTGGTGTAACAGATGAGCTATATGGAATGTTCTTTGGCTATAGTTTTGATCACATTTGTCTGATCTTGCAATTCCTCCATAGCTCTAAAGATGCATCCACTCAATTGTTGGAGCTCTGGTACCTTGTCTAGGTGAGACAAAGACTGCTCCGCTAAATTATGCAGATAATCTATGAATGACTTCTACATGTTGACAAATCCAACAAGTGCTTTACCTTGACCACTAGTTTGTGATTCTACATGAATTCCTAAGAGGAGTTTAAAATCTTTACTCTATTCTTCTTGGACCTTAACATTAGTTTGTTATAACCCCTTCTCACCTTGAATGATTATCTCAGCCTTAAACTCTAGACTTTGGAGCCATTTGATCAAAGGCTCATCTCCCTTCTGTAGAATTTTAGCCTTTAGGGCTTCTTTAGTCTTCATCTTCACTGCCACATGCAACATGACTATGCATTCTTGGCATCTTACTCTTTCCATCGTGAGAGTTTGCAAATTCTTACCAATATTGTTCCTCTCTGTTTCTAGCCTTAGGAGAGTATTATCTAGCTATTCAATAATTACTAGGCCTTCAAACTTGAGCCTCTTGATCCACCTTTTTCCAATCTACCCATAATGCCAATCTTCTTGCAACTTAGCCAGAATGGCTTGGTTCTCAGCAACACTGGGATCAAAGGAGGTTTGGGTACTAGGAGCACTCGTAATAGGAGTGAGGAGCTGTCTGATGAAGTCAGTTAGCTGGGCCACTTCTGCCTTAAGCTAAAATTTGGAAGTCTTGAGATCTCTGAGCTCTTCCTCTATCACTACATTAGTGGATTTCCACCAATCCACCTTGGTATCATCACGAGCCAATCCCATATTGAATGACTACAACTGATAGTTCGAGGCCGTCAGATCTTCAAGTCTGTCCTCCTTAGTGGGCTTGACTACTTCCATGGTGAAATGCCTTGTCTCAGGATCACAACCCAGATTAGACATTGTCTTTTCTTTCTTCTTCTTTCTTTTGGTAGCCTTGGGCTGAAAGGCCCGTGATATAGTGTCTTTTCTAGGATTGGCTTCCCCCACCCTCTTCCTTTTTCACTCTAGAGTATTTGCTATACTTGACTCTGTGTTGGTAACTTTTTTGGCAGACACCAACTCTTCAATGAACAACTTTCTTATGAGTAGAGGAGTCACTTTAGGGTGGGAAGCAAATGGATTCACCGACGTGGGTGAGGAGGAGTTTAATTTAAAAACTTGAGAAACCTCCTGTTGATCCCCACCCCTTTTATCTAATTTTTTAGCAGAGGTACTAGGGCTATCCTCTCCTACTTCAAATATGACAGGGGATACCCACCTTTGAGTTTCTTGGGTTGAGGTCCCGGCCGGAGTATCCACAGAAATAGCACTAGCCAGCCTTATGGACTCTATAACTTTAGGAAGCTCACCTGTAGACTTGAGTGGGTCTAACAAGACTGCTTCTTTAGTGGCTCCAATATCTGAAAGAGGACCCTCTCCATAGGTCTTCTCCAAGAGAGAAGTGTTCTCAGGAGGTTCATCACCTCCTCCCAATGGTTGAATTGATCCTTTTTCAACTATTGGGATTATTGCTGATGAAGTGGTTGCAATGCCAGAAGTAACCTTTGCCAGAGTTCGCTGAGCGGGAGGCTTCCTTTCTGACCTCTTCCTTCGGCCTACAATCCACTCAACCCATTGGACTATTCTCTTGTAAATCCCTCCCATCAGAGCCTGCAAGTCACTTACTTCTCGGTCTAACATAGGCTCCGAGCTAATAGGGGTGGACTTTATCTTCTCTAGGTATGTATCATCGTATAGATGATTGCCATCATCTTCCAGCCCTTCTACTACAATGTTAACATTTAACTTTTTGATCTGTTCAAGGGTTAACCGGGTGTAGAATCTCTCCCTGATCTTCAAGTTGTCTTTACAATTGGCCTAGTAGTCTTCAATATTAGGTACATGATTAATCTCCTGACTTATTTGTAAGACATCTCTAGCATAATTAACTAGATCATATTGCAGACTTAGAACGTCATAGGTTTCCAGAGAGAACTTCTTTGAGAATGTCTTAAGAACATTTTTTGCCTCTAACTGGGATGCACAACTGTAAGCTCTAATGGTCATTAGGAATTCATAGCCTTTCTTATTTTCCTTAGCACAGATCAGATTCACCTGGAGTGCTTGCCTCATCACCTCGATCAGCACGATCATATCAGTAGGGTATCTGGGTAGCTTCAAAGGAAAGTCATCAAAACCTGCAAGATGAAGATATGAGAAATCTCCAAACTAAATAAAAAAACCATCCAAATTGGCTTATAAAAGCCATGGCTTCAGGAGAAAATCTCCTCTTCGGACA
Source organism: Thuja plicata (assembly GCA_018584345.1). NCBI lineage: Eukaryota > Viridiplantae > Streptophyta > Pinopsida > Cupressales > Cupressaceae > Thuja > Thuja plicata. The sequence continues at coordinate 4,794,813 of MU224552.1, forward strand.
ACCTTGTAGCTCCCAACAAAGTCTCATTGTAAAGGTGTCATTAACTATGAGATAATCAGCATAACTATTTTGTAGTTGCAAAGAAGGGAAAAACTCATAGCTTATTACGTCATCTAGAAATTCCTCTAACCTAGGAAGCCCTAGCCAAATTTGAATTGTAGCTAGAATATACAGAAGGACCAAAGACATATAGAATTCATTCTGGAACTTGGACCTATTGAGGGCGTCTGAGAGATTCTCACTCACCATAAGGGCCCAGTCAATGAAGTGATGTTGGGAGAATATTATCTGAACTAGGAAGAAATGTTGCTCAACAAAATTAAGAGCTTTTCTCTCACCTCTAATCCTATGAAGCAATACCAGGATATCCATGATCTCTAGATTCAGGTTTGCGCTGAATAATATTTTGGGCAACTTTCCCTTAGCGCTCTTTGGTTCTTTAAACCATGACTTCATATCTCTCTCTTCCATACCGGTCTGTTCGGTGAATATTCAGAGATAGCCCGACTATAAGTCATTTCAGAGTATTATTATTTCTCTAGAATATGGAGGGAATTTTGGATAGACTCTCTATCTATAGAGAGGATCACCGTGTTGTCATGTAGAATAATTTGCTTGGTGTCTGGGTTGTATCAAGCTATACATTCCTAGACCAATTCAAGAGCTTGAACCACTACAAGAAAATTGGTGGCTTTGACTAACTCGCTCTCCTTAAGATTTTCTATAATAGGATGCATCTACTCCGCTCTCAATCTATTCTGGAAGTTCTACATATCAAAGAACTTTAGTGAGGTATCTGAGATTTTGTGCCAATAAGAGATAATGCCATTCATTTTATCGAATCCCACAAATCTAGAAGCCATGTGAGTATGATTCAACCTAGGGATTCGAATTTCTCTTCAGGATATAGAGACAATGAGAAACTGGTCTTAGCGACTTCAAATTTAAACAATTTGGTGAACAATGGTGGTTCCAGTTCAAAATCTCCAACTGATTTTATACTTTTTGTATTCTTACCATTTAATGGCCGATTTCCTGTGCCACACAAATGAAAAGACCTCTACATTAATGAAGAAGTCCGTTACAAAGTAAAACGACTTTATTTGAATTAATTACTTTTCTTTACATGTCATTAGGAAACATCTTTTCACTTTAGTAACCGTAACGATAACTTTCTTGAAGCAGTGGAAAATTACTTTTTCGCTTCTCCTTTGGGTTGAGAAATACTTTTGTAGTGCTCTCTATCTGAAAATCCACCAAAGGAGAATTCTAGCCTATAGGGGTGCCCAAATGATATATGTTGATTCCATTGGCCTTTTTATATGTTGGATCTCTTATGGGATGGATTATTCTTCAAAATTTCTTCACCTTGATAGCTTGGTAGAAAACGCACTTCGTGAGTCAAAACCCACTTGTAGGAGTAGAGGAGAAGCCATTTTCCGCTTTTCCACCTATGAGCTAACTCCATGAATTTTTCTTCCCTTGATCATTTCTTTTGTTTCCCATAGGTTCAATTTGAATTCTCAAAGCTTTCTTGTTCTTGACTTCCTCATTTTCTATCTTTATTTACCTCTGATACTCTTAAGTCTGTCAATTGTGGAAAGCGCACTCCACAGGTGATTTTCTTCCATGGAGAAGCTAAAATTTGATTTCCCGCCAATGCTACAACCTGAAGATATGAGACAAAATATTTCATCTGTATGTAAGACTGAGGTTAGAATCTTTCAAACCATGGCCTTTATCGGATTGGGAGCTTAGCCTACCCAATGAAAACATGATTTCAGACCCAGAATTTCCCCAGCTTAAGAAGGAGAAGGTAGATTTGGGAAATCCGATAAAGGCCTTCTAGCCTAAGGGGATCTCTAGACTTAGACTCCAGACTTACATGAAACTTCCAAGACTAATACTACCAATTAAACAACCACT
>MU224552.1:4807221-4825289 GCA_018584345.1 Thuja plicata
TAAGATTGGCATTCAGGCTACTAGGCCTTGGTGGAAAGATTGGAAATGGTATCCTGCTACACCTTTTAGCAATTACAAGCCAAGCCTTGGTTATAGGTGGTTATCTCCGCATCTTCCGATGGTGGATGTCCTTAACCAGAGATGGCATCTTCATTCGGCCACTTCCCACTGGAGCTCTCTCTTTCACACCATCTGGACTTCCATTACGGAGCCCAAGATGGCTCTTTTTGCTTGGTGTCTTTTGTTTCAAGGACTCCCAGTTGGCCCTAGGCTTAAACATCTGGGGGTTCATGACCCTCGATGTCCTTTTTGCGGTCACCCTGAGACCTTTTTGCACATCTTTTGGTTCTATAGGAGAGCTCAACAGTATTGGCAGTGGATTCATGATTTTTTTAAGCCCTTTTGGCCCGAGCCTTTTTCTTGGCATATGATTGTCTTAGGAGATTCTCGTAGACTCCCCTCCAAGTTTACCCAGATTTGGCATACTTTCAGGATGGAGATTTTGTTTAATATTTGGAAAGATAGAAATGCTATTATTTTCTCTGACAGCTCTCTTGATATGAATGTTGCTTTGTTTAACAAAGCTTGTATATGTAATAATGTTATGATGTAGATTCAGGTGCAAGCGAATAAAGTGGCTCTTGAAGTAGCTCACCTATAGGAGCTGCTCAACCATTGGGGCAATGCTCCTTGTACAGTTGCTCGGGTGCCTCCAGATGCCCTATCTGCCGAGGGTACACCTCCCAGAGGCCGCCACCACGAGCACAGTTCTTCAGCGCGCCGCTCGCATACTCCTCGGTCCCAGGCTCCTTGGCACCACTCTCTGAGAGGTGGTGGGGACGGATGGCGGTGCCGCTTGGCTTCTCCGCCTCCTCGGCCTTCTAGGTGGGCACTGGCTCTGGCGCATTCTACTCCTCCTGATGCTCCTTGTGCTCTCCGGGGTTGGGATTGGCCTCCTGCCACCTCTTCCAAGTTTCCCCTTCTGGCTCTTGCTATCTCCCCGCCCAGGGTGGACGAAAAAGAAAAAGAAAAAGAAGATGATGATGGTTGGTCGCTTCCCGACCCTCCTGTCAATCCCACTAAGCCGTGGGGACCTGATGATAAAGATCCTCCGCCTTCTACTACTGCTATTGCTGCCTAATGGCCTTATGTTTTTTTGATGAATAGTCTTCGTTTCCGGCTTTTGCCGTGTGAACTCTGCGGGGTGATTTTTATATCCCCCAGCCCCTTTTTTGTGGATATGTAACTTTAATATTTTTTAATAGAAAAGGCAGTATTCATCAAAAAAAAAATTAATTATGAATTGGTTTATAATTAATTTTTAAATTAGTTTATAGTTAATTTTAAATTAGTTTTAAATTAATTTTTAGTTAGTTTTGTATTATTTTACGGTAGGAGTTTGACTAGGGTTGGGATTATGGAAATGAATTAATAATGTGATTAATTTTATAGGTAAAGGAGGGCATATTATTTTATCATTACAATTAATTTATCTTCACTAATCATTAAATCATGTGGTGTTTGATAAGATATTATGGGTTTTGATTGGGTGGCTTTTATTATTGATTATGTTGCACCCAGGAATCTTATAACCTTGTAATCTTATAATTTATAATTATAACTGATAATTGGTAATTAATCCCTAGATGTATTTATATGTTGATTTTATAAATAGATCTAGAGGTAATGTTAACATTTATTAATGTGGAATATTTAGTTATTGTTGGATAGTAATTTTAGTGAATAAATGAATTTGCACGATTAGGGATCATAAATTTGTTTACCCTTATGTTAACATTATATTTGATTTTAAGCATTCTGAATATGCTTTAGTTATACTATGATGTATTTTGGGTGCGTGTTTAAATGAATTGAATGTTCTTCTATGTTATCATGCTTTCAGGTATCTGTTGGGCTAGATGACCCTTAGGATATAATCCAAATATTTTGGGATTGTACTTTTTGTATGATGTTGTTATGATATCAACTTGTGTGTATATGGTGATGTCATAGTCCTGAATAGCTAAGACCCAACCTGGTTCAGTTCTGATGTATTGAATGGTCCTATGGGGATGTTGTGGATGTTTTAGGGTTTTGAGTACCTATGTGCACCTGAATGTACAGGATGTAATTTGAATTATGAATTATCCTTATGATACTCTTTTGTGAACCTAGGGTAGGTTACCTAGTTGTATAGTAGGAGGTGGCTTGCAATAAGTAACGGAGCCCACAAGTGGCTATCAGGGTTTGCTTATTGTAGGTAGTGGTAAAAAGTGATAACATAATTAATATAATTAGGATGTGCTAGATTAAACTAATAATATTAATGCCTCACCCATGCTTAAGCGCTAGTATAGGCTAAGATGGAGGATGAGATGATGTTTTCTCCCTTTTGAGGTGTGAGTTCAGGCATCATTAGTGATCTTGTCTATTTGAAAGGTCATTAATGTCGTGTATGGTCACTTGCGTGTCAGAATCCATTAAGGGATTTTCAAGACTTAACATAAGGGTTAGACGTACATGATGACACCTTCCTATATATAGCTTAGGTTATCCTACGTGTGTCATTTACCTCTGGTGTTGTTTAGTATTTCTTGTTATGGTTTAGATTGCTTCTAGAATCTTTTCCTATGCATTTGAGTATGAGGTCATGTATACCTTGTTTGTATTCTTGTTGTATACCCTATGTAATGGGCTTGTTACTATCTCCTCAGCATCGTGGGAGTGTACCTTTGGTTCCACATGGTCAGGTGGTAGTGATTCTTATTACCATTGAGATTTTGACAGATTCTTCTTCATGCTTGGATGTTCCTTGTTTCAGTTTCATCTTCATAGTATTTTGGAGACTTGCTCAATTACTTGAGTAGTGTATTTGTACCATATGTATATATATTTCTTATCATCCTTGGAGGATGCATTATATTGTTTATTATGTATTATTACATACCCTGTGACTTGTGCAGTGGATGTTGATTAGGTAGTATACCTTACAATATCATATGTATATGCAATCTTTATTATTGAGATGTATGTTATTGTTTTCAGATTATGTAACCTTTATGTCAGTTCTTTATTATTGTAATCATAGATTAGTTTGTTTAAGTAATTCTACATCAAGGAACCCTCAAGGAATGTTATCCATGTATGAGATGTGTTTCATGTATGTCGTGTACTTCATTGAGTTGCTTCCGCATTGTTATCATTATTGTTTGTAAAACTTTTTTAAAAACATTATTCTGTGATCTTAGTGTCGTGTTTAGGTTAAGTTCTCCTGGGTTCCCTGGTGGGGCATTAAAACCATTGTAGTAGGAAGAAGAGGTCAAATAGGTGGAAAATTAATCATGTTAGCAGTCAAAAATTTACTCATAATAGAATGTAAAGATTTAGAAAGAGGAGTAAAAGTACGTCGATTCAAATGAAAAGCAGTGGATGCAGAAGTGGAATTGTTGGATGCAACATCGACTTGATCAGTAACTTCATTTGCTTTTTTATTTATCTTGACATAGTTGTTAGGCTTCTAAAACTTGTTGGGATTAGGAGCAGCATCACTCTTATCGACTGGAACATGAGCCATTGGAGTGTTGCTCTCAAATTGACTCACTTGTAATTGATAATGATGAAGCGCTACACAAAGTTGTTGAAAAGAGGTAAATTAAGTAAACATAATACTATTTCTAATATCCTTTTGCAAATTTGAAATAAAGATATGTTGAATATCAATATCAAGAACAAGATAAGAAATTTGAGCATACAAATGCTTAAATCTACCAATAAATTCAATCAATTTTTCTTTAGTTTTTTGTTTACAATGCATCAAATCAGTTAAGGAGACTTACAGACCAATGTTATTTTGGAACTGTTGGATAAATGAATTAGCAACTTTTGGAAAAGAATCAATAGAATAAGGAGGCAAGGAACAATACCATTGCAAGGCCTTATCATGAAAATTTCTAGCAAACAACTTGGCTAAAATCCTATGGTCATGAGCATAGTCACTACAAAGGATTTGAGTTTTTTTAACATGAGTGATAGGATCTCCCTTGCCATTGTAATTCTCAATACGAGGCATATCGGCTTGCTGAGGGATAGTAGCATGAATAATATCTAGGGATAAAGGACTACCTATGTCACATGTAGGAATAATAAACTTGGATTGAGTTAAGGATGCAAGTTGTTGTAAAGAGGACACAGTTTGAGCCAGACTAATTATTGTGGAATCATTAAAAGAAATAGGAGGTATAGAAACATTAGGAACACTAGGAAAAGTGTAGGAAGCAACGGGAATGGAAGACACAACCGGTGGAATACTTGGAACCATAGTTGGAAGAGGGTTGGAATAGGTAAAAGGAACATTATGGTAAGAAGGCTATGAGGTATGTAGAGATACCGGTGGAGCACTCACAAGAAGAGATGGAAGTGGAAGATTTGAAGCTAGAGGATTGGAAAATGTAAGAGATGTAGTCACTAAAGGAGGAGTATAAGTAGGATTTCTAGGTAAAGGAATGGAAGAAGGTTCCACACTAGTGACAGGAGGATTAAATCGTAATTCTTGAGCTTCTTGAGCTATAGGTTTGACATAAAAATGCACAAGATGAGTGATACCACATAAGAGATTAATACCTTAATCACTATCATGAAGGACTTTCTTAAGGGCCTCAATAGCTTTAATAGAGCCTTGATTATGGTTTTCTTGAATAAGCTAATTTCCCATTTTATCAAGTTTAGTTGAAAGTTTTGGACTTGTTCAGGAGGAAGTCTTAAAGCATCATCCTCATCATGAGATGGGTGATAAGAGTTATGCTCTGTAGAATGATTGGAATCATGAGTGATCAAATTTTCATCCAAGATCCTAAGGAAAGGAGATGAAGACTTAGGATCAAAGGAATCCATAAGTCTACGAATTCTTTTAACAGGGATATTATAAGTAGGAGTAGAGGTAGTAAAGCTCATACACTTATGCAATGTAAATGAACCAAATTAAGAAAATGTAAATGAAAGAACATAAAATAAGGATAATATAATATGCATGCAAGATCTAACATGAAATGTAAATCTAACACCACAAAAGAAAGAGTTGTCATAATTGGGTTCACCAAAATGTAAGATGTGTGTGTGTGTGTGTGTGTGTGTGTGTGTGTGTGTGTGTGTGTGTAAGATAATAAATTTGGTATGGAATTGATGAATGGATATATGTGTATTGAATAATGTTCTGTATATTTGAAAGGTTTGGGGAAGGAGGTGTGTAATAGATCTGAAAATATTAAAAACTTAATTGAAATGAAGACAAATACTAACCTCAAAGTATAACAGTTCTAGAAATTGCTATTTTCTGGTGTCTCTATTAGGTTTCTAGAAATTTTGGAACCAGATCTGGAACATAAACATAGAGATGGAGAAAATCCAAAAATATTTTTCATTTTTGTGCCAGGTCGACCTTGACCCAGAGGAAGGTCTACCTTGACCCCTTTAGGTTGACCTTGACCTGTGTTTCTCTGACAAAAATTCTATTCACTGTTCCTGAAAGTTGGCCTGAAAGGGTATCCGAATCTATTCTGTAATTCATTGTCCTATACCTGTACCTTCAATAAAAAATGGTTTTTTTTGTTGAGGGGAGGGGTTTGCCTTGGTCAAACCCCAGTTTTGGAATTAAAATTATAATAGAATTTAAATTGCAATAATAAACAAAGTAAATAGTATAATTCACCTTGCTTATGTTGAAACCCTTATGGACAATTCGAATCCTTGGATCCACAAGTATGGATGCGCCAAATGAATGTAGAATGTAGGATATAGGATGTAGGATTTATCAAGTCAACTATCTTTAGATCTTCAACACCAATATTGAATGGATCTTGGAATAGGAAGAAGCTTGAATCGATGTGGATGACAAAATCTTCAACAAGAGGGCTCCATAGAGCTTGAATCCTTAAATGGCTATCAATAGATCTCCTTGAAGAATTAAATCTTGAATGATTGAATGCTTGAAGGATTTAATTCTTGAAAGTAGATGATCACTTCAGTAGATTATGCATAAATGTTCATATGCGTGGATGATATTTCTTCTTATGCTTAGGTGCTTCAAGTCTTATAAAATGAGAGGAGAAAGGCTTCCTTATATACACATCTAGGGCACAAACTTCTAGAGAGGCTGACATAGGAGAATTAAATTTTAATTAGGCCTATACCCCTAGAAGTGGACCTATATTAAATATATTTTTAAGCGTTGTTACTTTATAGTTTGAAACAGCCAACCTGGAAGCGCGAAATAATTCTTTCCGAACCCCGACATCTAGAAATCATAGAAACTTGAAATTTGGACCCTGGGTCAGGGTCAACATCAACTCTAACCTAGGTCAAGTTCAAGGTCAACCTTAACCTAGGTTGGGTAAATATTGAACTTGACCCAGAAGGTCGACCTTGTTCCTGAGGTCAAGAACCCCAAATTCTAAGTGCGAGAAATCAAGAATAGGTAGGAGAGAAGTGGAAAATAGGGCAGAATGGGGGGAAAAGTCAGAGCCAAGTTAAAGACCTATTCAAGGAATTTTACATGACCTAAAACCACTTACTGAGAGGGATAAATCAATCCTAAATGGAAGTGCTTCTATTTTTTGATGATAAAGATGGCATATTGGATTACCGAACCTCTCTCACTAGTAGGAAAATTCCAGGTCTACTCTAAGATTTGGGTTGCTAAACATGTCTAATAATATTTTTTTTGGTCTTCCTCAAAATAACCTTATGCCTGATTGGAGTGCCTTCTCATAGTTTTTCTATGGGCCTCAAATACCCTGCGATATGGCTTTCACCATGTGGCTTGGGATTATTCTTTCCTCCCTCATCAATCTGGTGGACTTTGCCTCATTTCCACCCATAGACAAGGTCAAGCTCTCTATGTAAAGTGGATAGTTTGTAGCCTTTCTAAAAAAGAGGCTTGGAAGGTTTTATTGCACTAGTGAATTTCATCTGGCTTTCCTTTGCACTGTCTATCTTGGAAAGATTTGGGATTTTATATTTTTCTTCTTTTGAGAGACACTATGCAAATACAAGGTTGTGGAAAAAATCATTTGACATGCTTGGGAGGCAACTAGACCCTGGTTACAATGGCATGGGTATGGTTTCTATGATGACCTCTCTTTTAACCTATAGAATCTTAGGTGGTCACCATTAATTCAAATGCAAGGTCTCTCTTTGGCCAGAGTTCCAGGTCTCCATGCTTTGCATCTTAATCATCATTTCCTACACACTCCTTGAGACCTCTTTAATAGAGATAAAATGTCTATTCAAATATGGGAGGACTCTCATGCACATTTTGGTCTTTCAAGCTAAGATAGAGAGACTTTTGAGCTTTTGGTTTATCTTTTGTCACCAGAGATTTTATGCAAGATTGGCATTACTAGTCACACTCTATGGTGGAAGGACTCACATTGCTACCTAGACATATCTTTTGAAATATATCAACTTTGACAAGGATACCTTTGGTTTTGAATTAGAGATGGCATATCCAATCTTCTCATTATACCTAGACATTGTGTTTTATTACTACTTGGTCCACTATTATAGAACCTAAAATTATACATTTCAATTGGTGTCTTTTGTTTCAAGGGTTACCTTTAGTTTCTTAGCATCACTATTAGGGTATTCTAGATCCACATTTCCCTTTTTATCATCAGCCTTAATCCTGTCTCCACCTTTTCTGGTTTTGTCGGTGGGCACATAAATTTGGGTCTAGATTCATTATTTTTTCGTCATTCTTCCCTTCCATGTTTACTTCAGCTCTAATTATTTTTGGTGATCACCTAGCTCCTCTATTTCCTATCCAACAAAATTTCCACATTTTCAGAATGGAAATTTTATATTCAATTTGGAAAGAAATAAATGTCTCTTTTCTCAAATACTATTTTTGATACTAATGTATCCTTCTTTTCTAAAGAATTTATTTGTAATAATGTTATGCTTCAGATTCAAGTCCAAGAAGGTAAGGTTTCTCTTAAGGTTTCTCATTTGAAGTAGATTATTCAACACTGAGGAAATCCCCCATGTACAGTAGCCAGGGTTCCACCGAATGCACTTAATTTTGGTGCTCCTTCCCACTCTCGTAGGTGGCACCAAAATCATAGTGGTTCCATTCAAAGGATATATTATTAGTCTCATCCCACAATCCATCAATCCCCTCTACATCGTCACACTCCACATATTTCACAGAATCCATCTTGTAACCACCATTCCCCTTCTGGTTGGGTATTTTGACCAATACCCACTTGGCCACCATCAACCTCCTCTAGTTTTCCAATAGATGTAGCCATAGGTTGCACCTAGATGAAAGGTTTCCCTCTGCTCTCTTTGAATATTTCACCACATACATATGAGGAGGAGGGAGAAGAAATGGTAGATGGATGGACTCTTCCAGACCGTAAGCCTTCTTAGATTGTCAGTTGGTGAGACATGAATGATAGAAAATACCCTCTACCTTCCTCTTCCACTACTTAGGCTACTTGAGGCATTCTCTTTTAATACTTTTTGTTTGGTAGTTTCTGGGAAATCCCCATATGAAAGTCTGGTTTAGGGATTGGCCCATTTTTTTAATTGGTAAGTTTGAGGTTTGACTAGGTTTCCTCTCAAAATTTCATATGTTCTTTATTTCAGAAAACAAAGGTTTTGAGGGTACCCAAAACCCTTTACATTACATTACAAAATAAATTCAAATATAGTCTCTAAAAGAACCCAAAAAAACAACTTTTCTAGAAATGGCATTTCCAGCAACACCAACTAACATCCAACGAGAAACCAATAGAAAAAAGCATAGATGACATAAAAAAAACTATAGCACGGGAGGACACAAAAATAGAGGAAGAATCTAGGCTAACTCCTTCAGAACCTGAGCCACCTAATTTTTAATTGTGGTGACTTCTTCAGCCATTTCCTTCAAAGACTTTAAAGTAGAGTCAACACCATGACTTCTCTTCTTCAGACTGGCATGTGTGCATTTACCAGGGCCACCATCAGCATCCATCTTAGCTTTCCCTGCACTGGCAGTCTCTTTGTTATCCATGGCCTTTGACACCCTATTAACATCTTGCACAATCTTGTTCATTTTTACATCACCCTCTTTAAGGATTTCAATAAGCTTGTCCTCATGGGTGCTGAAATAACATGTAATCTCACCTACTTTCCCTTCCAACTTTTTCCTTTCACTGAACTCGATATCAAGGTACTGAAAGAGACTCAAACTTTCATATATTACTCTTGGACTCCTCAATGATTAATTAAAAAAAATTGGTGTAGTTTTTAAATCAAAAAAGGAAAAGATCATCCAAATCGTAAAAACCCTAGGGAGTACCTTAGTCCATATCTTAATCAAGGCCCATCCTTTTATATGTCCTACTTAGTGGTTTAATTTCTCTATGGTGTGTAATACCCACCTCTTAGTTTGTTTTTCAGTTTTTTTAGATGCCGAACTCTTTTAGGCATTTTTATGTATGTGTGGTTTATTTCAGTTGATCTTGAGGATAATTATGTATTGCATTTCATTATGTTATGGATCCATTGCTAGTATGTTATATCTTCTATGCACATGTTATTTATGGTTACTTTATGATACTTATGTATATGTTAGGATTTCATTTCGATTATAGTTATCTAACAATAGTGACCCTAGATTTATATGCACATGGATCATTTGTATGTTTTACATTACTGTTTGATGTGCTTGATATGATATTGGATAGAGTCGTAGTTACTTGCTTCGACAAGATCCATGTGATAACCTAGTCTCAACCATTGTTTTCCATATTATATATGCATGTATGTTCATCTTTGTGATGACAGGTTTGTAGGTACCGGGCTACGTCTTCCCTGAATTGGCAGGAGTGAGTGTGCCCTATTGCAATATCTCAATGGTAAGAGAGGGGAGATAGTATTCAGGTCCAAAACCTACCCTAAACCTAATTTTCCTAAGTATAGTCCATGAGTATCAATTTGTCTATCCTACCCGGATTTGTCTAGTTGACGTGAATTCATGGATCCTACCCTTGTGTATGTTTGAGTTGATTTTGTTTATTTCAGTTGAGTGCTTTGATATTCTGTGAGTTATCATGTGATTTATTTAATTGAATATTATTGAAATTAATTATTAAATATAGTTATTTAATTAATTAAAAATTAAATTAAATACCTATGTTTAATTGAAAAGTTAACTAAAGTGCAATTATTGAATATTGGGATTTAATTAATTATTTAATTGAAAATTAGAGTAAATATGCTTTTATTTATTATTAAATAATTAAATATTTGAGTGCATGGCTAAGATTGTGCTTTAAATATTTAATTTATTTAATATATTATTTAATTAATTACATGTGCAAGTTCATTATTGAAATTGGAGTTTGATTTCAAAATGCAACTTGGTTTAGTAAGTCAAAGTTGAGTTGTGCAAATAAATAGATATTTTAATTAATAATTATTATTTACTTTCAATTTTGAGTTGAGTCTTTTTAGGGTTTAACTGATGTGTTGTCATTAGGGTTTGCATGATTAGGGAAAATTGATTCTCTTTAGGGGATTCTTCTCTCATTTGGGTAATAACATGTTTTTGAAACATTTTTGGAGAGCTTTGGGTGTTCTTGGAATTTGGAGGAATTGGGGATTTTTGTGGTTGCATGTGTTAGTAATAATTAAGAGGCGGGGGTGAATCGGTGGTCTCAAAAATTTATCCTTCAACTATTTACCACAAATCAAATAAACCCTAGATTATTATTTCCCTACAAGATGCATGCCATGAAATACTTATAATGCTTAACTGTCTGTCAATTTTCCTTGTCTGTCCTTATTCTCCTTGATTACCGATAAGTAGTAAAACTATTTAACAAAACTTAGTAAATAAGAAGAGTATACCAATCCATCTAGAAATGCATATGTGAAATGTAAAATAGTAAAGTAATAAACCATACACACATAATACATGGATTTTAATGTGGAAACCCTGTTAAGGGAAAAACCCATTGGGACTGGTACCCCAAATTTTCACTCTTCTGAAGTGAGCCCTATTAGGAGCCAACCTGTTAAAGGTTACAAACACATTATTAGGTATGACCTTGTTAGAGGATTTTATACATAGATGTTGTCACTTAGTATCGGGCATCTATTGCTACCATCCTTGAATCAACCTCCTTCTTAGACTGTCAATAGGTATCGGGAAAGTCCAATGCTACTTTCATGAATCAACCTTTTTGGCACTCCTTGGGATGTACCTCAATATATAGAAGACTATTAAGTCCTTCTTGGTTAAGAGACTTGATGCTTCAATGGTTAAACTGAAACACTATGACCTATTTCTAATGCAACTTTGAATTGCAAATTTTTAGATCTATTTAAGTACATTACCTCTCTGATCAATGTATTAATTTAATTCTTTGTGCTCTACACTTTCTTCTCTATGACGTTTTTCTTCATTGTTCGTCAGTGTTTGCAGAATTCTTTAGCTCTTCTTTAGCTTGATTGACCAGGATTGTATGAAGTTCTTCTTCATCATTTTCTCTCCAACATCCTCTTTCTATTCACTCCCCTTCTCATGCATACTGAAATGAATTAATCTTGTCTCTTATATAGACATGATATTCAGCCAATTTGATTTAAAGCATAACTCCTGATTTGTCTCATATTTATCTTAATGCAAACTGTATAAATCAGCTTTAAATCAATTACTTAACTCTGGCCGAATAAAATAAAGAAAAAAACCAGTTAAGTCTATCTTTAACTCTTGCTAGCTAGATATTTTTTTGTTTTCTAAACTCTCTATTCTGTCGGTCAACTCTACAGTAATTTGTTGGTGATAACTGCCAGTTTCATCGGTGTGACTCCAGTTAGCTTTGGGATCTCTATCCGTCGAGAATCATTGGATTTTACTCTGTTGAGCAACTCTATTTTCAGCTTGTCGGGCATCTTGTGGTTTTTCTTCATTGAGAAACACTGTCTTCTGCTTGTCAGGTATTACTGTGTCTTTTCTTCTATGCCTTTACCGATGGTGTGCTCTCCGTCGGTGTTGTCTGTCACTTGGTGAATACTTGACATTTATGCATTGCTAAAAGCATAACCTTTGTTCCATTGATTCTCTGAAGTCTTTAGCATTATGTACATGATTGCATAGATTATATCAAGTTGACATCAATGACAATACAAACCATTAACTGATTGAATGCCTTGCATTATCTTCAACTTAACATTGTCAAACATTCAATCAGTTACATGTCATCAATCTATCCCTTTGGCATTGATGGCAACATAATATATTATCACGCTATACTATTTCTAATACAATATGAAATACAACAGTTGAGATTCATCAAACTACCAATCATTTTGTTATGTCAACCAATAAATGTCTGATCACTGGTAAGCTTTGTTTTAGCTTAGATTTGATTCTTGTAGCTGTTTACTTTCTGATGCGTTGAGTCTTCTTCTTGTGTCAATTTCTCCCTTTGCCTGTTCTCTCTTTTATGATGTCTTTTTCTCTTTTCAGCAAGTCTCCCTTTGTATAAACTTTCATACAATTTTTCTCTCCCTAAGGATATAATCTCTCCCTGTTTGAGTAATTTGATAATGGATAATCTCTCTCTTTTTTAGAAGAATGTGATAATATGGATAGTCTCTCTCCCTTTGACAGCAATGCCAAACAAATATTTTACAAATATCTAACATTCATGTCAAGCAATCTTTTCTCTCCATCCATTATATATTCCTTGAATTTCCCTTATCCATCAACAATAAATTAATATTCTATGGTGCTCAGTTCTGATATATACCTCTCTATATATAGATGTATCTTTGAAGTTCATCTTTTTGCTTGTATCAACATAAATGATATTTTGATAATATGTAGGCTGATGTAGCCTTCATTATTTTACTGATTGGTAGACAAGGGTTTGACCCCTAGTCTCTTTCTCAAGTACTCAAATGTATCATTGGGTAGTGGCTTGGTGAAGATATCAACTAATTATTCTTTTGATTACACATACTCAAGTTTCACCTCTTTTTCTTGAACTTGTTCTCTTAAATAATGATACTTGATTATAATGTGTTTAGTCTTGGAATGCATAACTGGATTCTTGGAAATGTTTATTGCATTGGTGTTATCACAATAGATAATCACTAGTTTTGAGATCTTCATATGCATACCTTCCAGCAACTATTTGATCCATGCAATGTTTAAGAAATTTGCAGCAGCAACAACATATTCTTCTTCTGCAGTAGACTGTGGGATGCATCCCTGCTTCTTGCTAATCCATGTGAAAAGTTTGTCATCCATAAAGAATGTTCCTCCAGTTGTGCTCTTCCGGTCATCAAGCTTTCTAGCCCAATTAGTGTCGGTAAACACCTTAAGTTCAAATTTTCCTTCTCTTCTATACCATAATCCAAATTCCTCAATATTCTTTAGCTATCTTAAAATTCTTTTCACAACAGTCATATGTGATATCCTAGGATTAGCAAAAAATATAGCAACAATTCCTACTGCATGTGCAATATCTGGTCTAGTGTGTACAACATACATGAGTTTTCCAATCATTGATCTGTACAAAGTCTGATTTACCTCTTTTGTCTTTTCTTCCTTTGTCAACTTACATCTAGTAGTCATCGGTGTTTCAACTGGTTTGGAATCTTCAATCTTGAATATTTTCAGGACCTCTTTGATGTATTTGGACTGTGTAATGAAAATACCTTCACTTTGTTGAATGATCTATAGACCAAGAAAGAACTTGATCTCTCCAAACATAGACATCTCAAACTCTTTTCTCATCTCATTAGAAAATGATTTGCATAGCATATCATTGCCTCCAAATATGATGTCATCAACAAATATTTCAGCAATCAAGGTGTTAGCATCAGTATCTTCCTTCAAATAACGATTACTATTTTTTATTAGTCCTTATAAATCCAATAATTATTAGATAGGAATGAAGCCATTCATACCAGACTCTGGAAGCTTGTTTCAATCCATACAAGGCTTTGTGAAGTCTACATACCATGTTTCTCTTGTCTGGATCAACAAATCTTTCTAGTTGTTCAATGTATACCTCTTCTTATAGTGTTCCATTTAGGAATGTTGACTTGACATCCATTTGATATACTTTGAATCCTTTATATGCAACATAAGCAAGCAATATTCTTACTCCTATCCTAGGAATAGGTGCAAATGTTTCTCCATAGTCTATACCTTCCTCTTGTGCATACCCTTTGCATACTAGTCTTGCTTTGTTCCTTGTGACTTCTCCATTCTTGTTCATCTTATTCCTGAATATCCATTTTGTACCGATGACATTCTTGTCATGTGGTCTTGGCACAAGTGACCATGTTTTTTTCTTATCTATCTACTCAATCTCATCATTCATAGCACTTATCCATTCCTCATTATCTAGTGCAGCATTGATAAATTTTGGCTCAAACTCACAAATTAAACAATTTGAGGTTATAGACTTACTTCTTGTTCTTGTACCAACTTTCTTATCTCCTATGATCTAGATCTCTGGATGGTTCCTTCTTACAAATCTTGCAAGTATAGGTGTAGCTCATTGTGTATCATCTTGATCAGCATTTTGATCTTCATTCTGTTCTTCATTACCTTGCACATTATCTTGATCATTATTCTGACCGTCGATAACAACAGTTTGACTGTCAGTTGCAACATTCTGTTATTCTGGAATTAAGCATTGTTGCTTGGGAAGAGTGTTGGGTTCTTCACAATATACAAAATTGTTGTAGTCCTCTGGTTCTTTTGTGCTTTCCAGCTCATTCTTTTCTGCAAATTCATCAATTTTTACATTTGCACTTTCAACTATTTTTTTAGAAGCCTTGATGAGACATTTAAAAGCTTTTCTTTTAATAGAATACCCCAGAAAAATATCTTCATCACTTTTTGCGTCAAACTTTCCATTTCTATCATCCTTTAAGACATAACATTGACTACCAAATATTTTGAAGTAACATACATTGGGTGTTTTACCATACCATAGCTCATAAGGTACCTTCTTTGTGTCCTTCTTTAATTGTACTCTATTAAGTGTATATACAATAGTGCTGACTGCTTCCCTCCAAAAGATCTAGGTGATGCCTTTCTCTATCATCAGTGTTCTTGCACAATCAACTATTGATATGTTCTTTCTCTCATTAATCCTATTTTGTTGTGGTGTTCTTGGTGCAGAAACCTATCTTTTTATACCATGCTCATTACAGAAATTAGTGAATTCATCTGATGTAAATTCTCCTCCTCTATCTGATCTCAAACATTTCAAATCCTTACCACTTTGTTTTTCTACCATAGACTTATACCATTTAAACATCTTGAATGATTCAGATTTATCTTTTAGAAACATAACTGACATCATTCTAGAGTAATCATCAACAAAGAAAATAAAATATCTATCTCCGTAATAACTCTTTGTCCTCATAGGTCCACATAAATCAGTATGGACTAATTCTAGAATATCATCAGATGTATGGGTATTACTTTTGAAACTTGACTTTGTCATTTTACCTTTTTGACAATTTTTTCACATGATGTTGTTTAGCTTTGTCATCGTCGGTAAGCCTCTTACACTTCTCATTTTGCTTATTTTCATCATGTTGTCAAAATTCACATGACACAATCTTTTGTGCCACAACCATATGTCTTTGTTTCTAGTCATTAAGAAAGTGGTGTTAGTATCATTCAGATAGAATAATTTACCTTTAGTCTGTTCACCGGTACCAATCAATTTTCCTGATTCATTTAAGATCTTTGCCTTCTTGTTCTCAAATGCTACTTTGTGACCTAAATTATTTAGCTGAGAAACACTCAACATATTATAATTTAATATTTTTACCCAATAAGAATTTTCACATTTAATCAGGTTATTCAGCATTATTGTTCCTTTACCTTCAACTAGACAAGGTGTATCATTACCCATTCTTACTGTACCACCATTATAATACTCAAAAGTGTTAAACTTTTCTTTGTCATCGGTCATGTCGTGAGTGTAGCCACTATCTATAATCTAGATGTCATTCTTGCTAACCTTAGATATGAGTGTAGTTTCTACATACCTTCCATCTTCATCTGAATCATCCTTCACAGCTATAAATACCATCTCGATGTCTTCATCAGGTTTGGTGTCAGTATCTTCATCTTTGCAAGCAGCTAGATAGCTAGCGTTCTTGCCTTTATCCTTGTAGTCTCAGGTATCTCTTTTTTCTGATTGTCAGTAACCTCTGTAATATTTTTTATCGCCCCTGTTAGATTTCTTCTCAAAAGATTTGTCATTATTTTTGTCATATTTTCTTTTGTTAGGACATCTTGCAACAAAGTGTCCAATCTCTTTACAATTAAATCATACAAGTGGTAACTTTCCTTTATATTTACCTTTGCCTCTCTACATTCTTCTAGCCATAAGTGCTTCTATTTTATCTAGATCTTCTTCTTCACTTTTACTTTCATTGTCTCTTCTAGATGAGTGTATATGACTTGATTTTCTTATTTTTATAGAAGACTTAAATGCAGACTCTAAGTTTGGTAAGACACTATTGTCAAAGTTATTCATTTCAAATGAAATTGGTATACCAATTAAACTATCAAGAGTAACTGTATTGTTTGTTACTGCTCTCATTACTTGAATGGCAGAAACTCTAATAGAATATACAGGAAATAAGGTTCTTAAGATTTTACTTACCACTGTCTCCTCTTCAAGTGTGCCTCCAACACCTCATATAGTATTGACTACTTCTTTTATCATTGTGTTATACTGTGTGATGTTTTCCCCTTCTTTCATTTTGAGTTCATTAAACTTTCCTCTAAGGCTTTCTGCCTTGGCTCTCAGAACATTTGTATCACCTCCATGTACAAGCTTTAGTTTGTCCCACATCTTCTTTGTAGTTTTGCAATCCTTGACATCTTAAAATTTGGCATCAGAGAGTAAGGAAGAAAGCTCTATAACCATGCAATTATGCTTATGCTTCTCTCTTAATTGATCTACTGTCAATACTCATGTAGGCAACACATATTCAGTATCTAGGAATTGAGTAACATCATTACCAATACCTGATAAGTGGAGTCTTATCCTACTTTTCCATGAAGCAAAGTTGTCTTTGTTCAACTTAGGCACATCTCATTTGTTCATCTTGTGATTCTGACTTAGGTCTTGAAACCTTTGTTCTAAGCACACAAGCTCTAATACCAATTGTTAGTAATAACTGAGAGGGGGGTGAATCAATGGCCTCAAAAATTTATCCTTCAACTATTTACCACCAATGAAATAAACCTTAGATTATTATGTCCCTACAAGATACATTCCATGAAATACTTATAATGATTAACTGTCTGTCACTTTTCCTTGTTTGTCCTTATTCTCCTTGATTACCGATAAGTAGTAAAACTATTTACCAAAACTCAGTAAATAAGCAGAGTATACCAATCCAGAGTATACCAATCCATCCAGAAATGAATATGTGAAATGTAAAATAGTAAAACAATAAACCATACACACATAACACATGGATTTTAACGTGAAAACCATGTTAAGAGAAAAAACCACTGGGACTGGTACCCAAAATTCTCACTCTTCGAAAGTGAGCCCTATTAGGAGTCAACCTTGTTAAAGGTTACAAACACATTGTTAGGTGTGACCTTGTTAGAGGATTTTATACATAGAAGTTGTCACTTAGTATCGGGCATCTATTGCTGTGTGTGTGTATTTGGGTACCTATTAGATCAACACAAACACTTCAATAAATCGTTATATTAGCAACATGGGGTTAGTGAAAAACATGAAAAGCATGGGAAACCCGCTAAAATTGATCTATTGCCTTCTAACCTAGGAGGAGTGTGACCAACAACATATTAGCCCTCAGAATATGTTGGTGAATCAGTGACCAATACAACCTAGCATGAAGGATTTGAATTGAAACAAGCTAAATGATAAAATAAGCATGCATTTACACTAAAAAGATGAAATAGAACTAACAATTAGTATGTAATGAAATAGCATGTAATCCTAGCATGAAAATGGCAGCATAACAATGCAATTTTGATCTCTAATGAAGGCCTA
>MU224552.1:4827419-4850084 GCA_018584345.1 Thuja plicata
TTTAGAAATATAGGAGTTAATTATTAAAACAATTAAATTGCTTTTTAATAATTAGGGGACTATAGCCATTTTAATTAAATTAATAGGCTAGGGGAAGGGGTTGAAAGCAAGTGATACTTGATATAGGCATTTATTTAATTCCTTCATAATTAAATACTATAGCCATGTTTGATTTTGATTTAATCTGATTGGTCGATATTGATTTGAATTGTATGGCTACAATAGATAATATAAATCAGTGATAAAAATCACCTAGGACATTAAATTGGTTAAAATAATTATGCCAAGCAGTAACAGGGTCGTTTGGACATAACTCGAGGGTATGATCACACTTAGGGAAAATAGGGTCTACAATTGCGACAGACCGAAATAAGGTGGTTACAATTGCAACCATCCTTTAATCAGCCTCCTTCTTAGACTGTCAATAGGTATCAGGAAAGTCCAATGCTACTTTTATGAATCAACCTTTTTGGCACTCGTTGGGATGTACCTCAATATATAGAAGACTGTTAAGTCCTGCTTGGTTAAGAGACTTGATGTTTCAATGGTTAAACTGAAACACTATGACCTGTTTCTAAAGAAACTTTGAATTGCAGATTTTTAGATCTATTTAAGTACAGTACCTCTTTGATCAATGTATTAATTCAATTCTTTGTGCTCCAAACTTTATGCTCTGTGATGTTGTGCTTCACTGTTCGTCGGTGTCTGCAAAATTCTTTAGCTCTCCTTTAGCTTGATTGATCAAGACTGTATGAATTTCTTCTTCATCAGTTTCTCTCAAGCATCCTCTTTCTATTCACTCCCCTTCCCATGCATACGGAAATGAATTAAGCGTGTCTCTTATATAGACATGATATTCACCATTTCTTGATTCTTGATTCTTGATTCTTGGCGTGAAAAACAATCTAACCAATTTGATTTAAAGCATAACTCCTGATTTGTCTCATAGTTATCTTCATGCCAACTGTATAAATCAGTTTTAAATCAATTACTTAACTCTGGTCGAATAAAAAAAAGAAAACAACCAGTTAAGTCTATCTTTAGCTCTTGCCAGCTAGATATTTTGTCATTTTTTGTACTCTCTTTTCTGTCGGTCAACTCTGTAGTTAGTTTTCGGTGACAACTACCAGTTCTGTCGGTGTGACTCCAGTTAGCTTCGGGATCTTCATCCGTCGGGCGTCATTGGATTTTACTTCGTCGGGAAACTCAATTTTCAGCTCGTTGAGCATCCTGTGGTTTTGCTTTTTCAGGCAACACTGTCTTCTGCTTGTCAGGTATCACTGTGACTTTTCTTCTTTTGCCTTTACTGATGGTGTGCACTTCGTCGGTGTTGTCTGTCACTTAGTGAATACTTGATATTTATACATTGCTGAAAGCATAACCTTTGTTCCATTGATTCTCTGAAGTCTTTGGCATTATGTACATGACCGTATAGATGATATCAAGTTGACATCAATGACAATACAAACCATTAACTGATTTAATGCCTTACATTATCTTCAACTTAACATTGTCAAGCATTCAATCAGTTACATGTCATCAGCATGTTGGATTAAAGTTTGTGTCGATTCATGATTGTGTGTGTGCTTGGAGGATTCAAGGTTTAATCTTCTTAAAGGGAAAAAATTCTTCCATTTCTTCCATTGGATCTAAGGTAGGGTTTTATCATTTTCGTGGTTTCAATTCTTGATTAAAAATGTGTCTTAATTGTGCTTGTTGAATTAAATTTTGTTAATTAAGAGTTGTTTGAGTTTCTTGTTAAAATGAGTGTTCTTGAAACCCTAGATAACTTATTATTTTAGAAAATTATTATTTAGCATAGTATTATTATGCTAGCCAAATTTTGTGGAAAAAATTCCTCCTTAAACTCCTAGAAACCAAAAAAATTAAAATGCCCTATAGTTTGAACTATAGAGAAGGGAAAATTATTTGTGGAAGGAATTATCTCTTAGGGAAAGAAATCAAACTTCCATTGAAAAAAAAATCAATTTGGTTGAAAAATTAATCCACTAGAAAAAAAATACAGTGGTGGGAAAAATATCACCAGTCAATTAAAACAAAAACAGAAAAAAAAAGCCAAGATTGATAAAAGACAAAAAAAAAACAGAAAATCCTTTTTTTTAGTATTCCGTTTTTCAGAATTTAAACTTTTTAACAGAAACTTTATTTTCGAAACTATTGTTTGTTAAAAAAAAATTAAAAAATAAAAATGAATTTGGGCAGGTGGGGGCCACCACCACCCAAGGCCTGCGGGGTCGGCGACTACCGCGGCAGCCGGAGCTACTAGCACGGCAGCCAAGGCCGTTGACCGTTGGCGAGCCGCCCGGGGCCATTCCTTTAAGGAAGGAGCCCGCGGGCATAAAGGGATAGGGTGGGGTCCACGAGAACACCCTCCCCCGCTCCCCCCCAAATTTATATTTATTTTTTTATTTATATTTAATTTTTGTTTTCCAATTAAATTTTAATTTATTGAAAATTTAGTTATTTTAAAACTAGTTTTTAAATATGTTTAAAATTTGTTTAATTAGTTTTAATTAAATTAAATTAATGTTAATTAATTTAGTTTTTAATTAAATTAAATTAATGTTATTTAATTTGGTTTTTAATTAAATTAAGGTTAATGTTATTTAATTTAGTTTTTAACTAGATTTAAAATTATTATTATCTAATGTAGTTTTTAAATTATAAGGTTTGTTATAATATAGTTTAAATTAATATTATTTAAATTAATTTTTAATTTAAATTAATATTAATTTAGTTTTACATTAATGGAGTGTAGATGTATTTCAATTTAGTTGAAATGTATTTTAAATTAGTTTTACTAATTAAAATGTTATTCTTTTAAAGTAATGCATTTATTTTATGGGCTTATAAGACGTTACTTTAGTGATTTTGTTTAATATTAAATAGATGTGTAATTATGGAAATAATATTTAATTGAGTTCAGATGAATATCTATTGGAGGGTATATTTGTATTTCTTCATTCTATTATAATTATAGCTGAAGATTGGTAATTATTCTGTAGATTCATTTATATGCAGATTTTTATAAATAAATCTATAGGGATTGTTAACGTTCACCTGCACTGAATATTTAATTATTCCTAGATAGTAATTTTAATGGATGAATATATTTGCATAATTAGGATGTTATAAATTTATTTGTCCCTACGTTAACACTATGATTAATTTAATGTATTCTGAGTATGAATTTATTATGCCATTATGTGTTTTGGGTGCGTGATGAAATAGATTATATATTCTTTTATGTTACCATGTTTTTGGGTATCTATTGGGTTAGATGACCTTTAGGGTGTAAAGCTAGAGGTGTTGGGATTTTGATTTCTACATGGTATATTGTATGATGTCAGTTCGTGTTTCTGTAATGATGTCATAGTCCTGATTTCCTATACCCAACCTGAATTTAGATAAGTTGTATTTTATGGCCTTATTAGGGTGTCTTTATTTGTATGGTTATTTGGGAACTTATGTGCTCTTGAATGGGCAGGATGTGATTTGAGAGCTAAGTATACCCTCATGTGTTGATATGAACCTAGGTAGGTTAACTAAGTGTATCTATGGGAATTGGCTTCAATGGGTCCAGGGCCCCTAAGAGGTTACTAGGGTATCTCATTGGCAAGTTACTTAATAAGTGAAAATATGAAACATTGAGGGGTTTTAAAATGTACTAAAAAGATAACTGAGCTTCTACCCATGCCTTGAGTTTATCACATGCTAGGATGGGAGAGTTTGCATCCTTGTCTTAACGAAAGGATTATTGAGCCACATAGAGTCACTTGGGGGCCAGCGTCCAAGAGGGACTACTAGGGTTAACTCAAGGGTACATTTATGTGATGACACTTCTCTATATACAGCTTAGGTTAACCTATATGTGTCAGTTAGCTCTGGTACTATTTAGTATTCCTTATTGTGGTTTAGGAAACTTAGAGGATCTTCCTATGCATTTGAGTATGATGTCATATATACCTTGATGTTGCTTTCTTGTTGTATACCCCGTGTACGTGGGCCTGTTACTATCTCCTCACCATGGTGGGAGTGGACCTTTGGTTCCACGCAAGTGGGTGGTAGTGATTCTTATTACCATTGAGATTCTGATAGTTCTTCTTACTTGGATGATCCTTGTTGCAGTTTTATGTCCTTAGTCTTTTGGAGACTTGTTCAGTTACATGAGTTGTATATTTTTACCATATGTGGATATTGGTTATTATACTTTGGAGGATGCATTGTATTATTTTATTATGTATTATTACATACCCTATGAATTGTGCAATGGATGTTGATTAGGTTGTATACCTTGGGTATCAAATGTATATGTGATCTTATTATATGAGATGTATATTATTGGATCTATTTGATGTATCCTTTATGTTAGTCTTTATAGTTTTTATTCGTACATTATTTTTCTTAAATAATTCTACGTCAAGGAACCCTCAAGGATTGTTATCTATGTATGAGTTGTACTTATGTGTTTTTCATGTACTTCATTATGTTTCTTCCACATTGTTATCATTATTGTTTGTAAACACTTAAGAAAAAATTATCATGTTAACTCAGTATCATGTTTAGGTTAGTTCTCTTGTGTTCCCTGGTGGGGTAATACACTTGGTATCAGAGCCCACATTTCTACACTGGGAGCTCTGGGAAAATATGTATGCCCATTAGTTTTCTTTTGGTTTTAAAACTTGAAACAAACATAGACATGAAAATCTGATGTATTTAAAACTATTGCCTTGTGATTATCATATTCTTTTGATGCTATTTGGTTTTGATGTTGGTTCTAAGTTATGGTTTGGATTCTCTGGTTCATTCAGGAATCATGCCTGAAACAAGAGCTGCTAGGGGTCATGGCAAAGGCCAAAATGGTGGTCATGGAAGGGGTAGGGATCACAATCCTTCCATGAGTGTCAGTCAAGATGGTCCTCATTATCACAGTAGAGATGAGAAGAGGGGTGAGCGTTTGGCTGAGTCTAGAGAGCCAAACATTAGGCAGTTTTTGCAGGAGTTACTGAATCATATTCCTAAGCAGGGTAGAGTGGAGAGGGATGTTCCACATCATTCTTAGATAGAGTAGAGAGATGGTGAGATCTAGGATCCCTCCAAGAAGGACCATTATAGTGGATCCTTTGGTTGTGGCAACAAACCACATGAGAGATCTCATGAGAGTGCGACCTACTCTTTTGATGGGAAAGGAACAGGGTTTGAGACTGAGACCTAGTTGATTGCATTGGAGAGGATTTTTTCCATGCATCCATTTAGTAGCAATCCTAAAGCTAGGTATGCAATGATGCAACTCTCTGAGTTTGCAGTGATATGGTGGAAGATAGAAGAAGAGAATATAGGACTCCATATAGATACAGTGACATGAGAGTTATTCGTTGAGTAATTTCAAGAACACTTTCTATCTAATCAGTGGAGGCAATAGAGGGCGGATGAGCTCCATAAATTGAGGCAGTTGACCCTATCAGTGGTTGAGTATGAGCGTCGATTCTTTGAGCTAAAGTAGTACGTAGGTTATGGTCATGATTCAGCCCTGATGATTTAGTACTTTGTTAGGGGGCTAAATGAACGCATCATTGGGGAGGTTAGACTCTTTGAGCCTATAACCCTCATGGAGGCAGTCATCAAAGCTACCCTTGTAGAGGAAAATCTAGCATTGGGACATGGTGGTTAGTTAGGTGTGTAGTCTAGAATACCTACTTTTGTTGTCGGAGGTAATCATTCTCAGGGAGCTAGGAATTTGAGAGGTCCTTCTACCGTTCCAAACAGTAATCAGTCTCAGCAGTAGGGAGGAAACAATCCTCCTACTTTTAGTGGTCCTCAGATTAGGAACTTTCATGACATTTAGCGTAGTAAGCTCAATTGGACAATTCAGCCAGCACAAAGTGTGTATTAGGATGTTAGTAGGGGCAGTGTCCAGCAGTCTAGTGCACCTTTGGTTAGAGGAGGTGGTAGTAGGCGAGCTTGCTTTTCTTGTGGGCAGTTTGGGCATCTTGATGTCAATTTTCCTTAGTGTCCAACACAGTTCTCAGGATAGAGACCATTAGCTTCTAATCTGATAATGGGTAATGTTGGTATGTCTCACAAAGCGTATGCAATATTTGATCATCCTCCAGCTGTGTATCATGCTCCTGCGAGTGGGGTTGTGAGTAGAGGACCAACAACTAGTTTTTGAAGTCCTGCAGTGGGGAATGATCCTCAGTGTTTGAATAATACCCACCTCTTAGTTTACTTTTTAGTTTTCAGATGCCGAACTCTTTTAGGCCTTTTTATGTATGTGTGATTTATTTTTGTTAATCTTGAGGATAATTATGTATTACATTTCATTATGTTATGGATCCATTGCTAGTATGTTATATCTTTTGTATACATGTAATTTATGGTTACTTTATGATGCTTATGTATATGTTAGGATTTTATTTCAATTATGGTATCTAACAATACTGACCCTAGATTTATATGCACATGCATCATTTGTATGTTTTGCATTACTCTTTGATGTGCTTTATATGGTATGGGATAGAGTCGTAGTTACTTTCTTTGGAAAGATCCACATGATAACCTAGTATCAACCATTGTTTGTCATATTATATATGCATGTATGTTCATCTTTGTGATGACAGGTTTGCAGGTACCGGGCTGTGTCTTCCTTGAATTGGCAGGAGTGAGCGTGCCCTATTGCAATATCTCAATGGTAAGAGAGGGGAGATAGTATTCAGGTCCAAATCCTACCCTAAACCTAATTGTCCTAAGTATTGGACAAGTATCAGTTTGTCTACCCTACCTAGATTCATCTAGTTGACGTGAATTCAAGGATCCTACCCTTGTGTGTGTTTGAGTTTATTTTGTTTATTTCAGTTGAGTGCTTTGATATTGTGTGATTTATTTAACTGAATATTATTAGAAATAATTATTAAATATAGGGTATTTAATTAATTGAAAATTAAATTAAATACCTATGTTTAATTGAAAAGTTAATTAAAGTATAATTATTGAATATTAGGATTTAATTGATTATTTAATTAAAAATTAGAGTAAATATGCTTTTATGCATTATTAAATAATCAAATATTTGAGTGCATGGAAAGATTGTGCTTTAAATATTTAATCTATTTACTGTATTATTTAATTAATTACATGTGCAAGTTCATTATAGAAATTAGAGTTTGAATTCAAAATCCAACTTGGTTTAATAAGTCAAAGTTGAGTTATGCAAGTAAATAGATATTTTAGTTAATAATTATTATTTACTTTCAATTCTGAGTTGAGTCCTTTTGGGGGTTAACTGGTGTATTGTCATTAGGGTTTGCATGATTAGGGGAAATTGATTCTCTTTAGGAGATTCTTCTCTCATTTGGGTAATAACAAGTTTTTGAAGCATTTTTGGAGAGCTTTGGGTGTTCTTGGCATTTGGAGGAATTGGGGATTTTTGTGGTTGCATGTTGGATTAAAGTTTGTGTGAATTCGTGATTGTGTGTGTTTGGAGGATTCAAGGTTTAATCTTCTTAAAGGGCAAAATTTATTCCATTTCTTGCATTAGATCTAAGGTAGGGTTTGATCATTTTCGTGGTTTCAATTCTTAATTAAAAATGTGTCTTCATTGTGCTTGTTGAATTAAATTTCATTAATTAGGAGTTGTTTGAGTTTCTTGTTAAAATAAGTGTTCTTGAAACCCTAGATTATTTATTGTTTTAGAAAATTATTATTTAGCATAGTATTGTTATGCTCACCAAATTTTGTGAAAAAATTCCTCTTTAAACTCCTAAAAAATGAAAAAATTAAAATGCCCTATAGGTTGAACTATAGAGAAGAGATAATTATTTGTGGAAGGAATTATCTCTTAGGGAAAGAAATCAAATTTCCATTGAAAAAAATATCAATTTGGTTGAAAAAGTAACCCATTGGAAAAAAATTACAGTGGTGGGAAAAATATCACCAGTCAATTAAAAAAAAAGCCAAGATTGATAAAAGACAAAAAAAAAAAAAAAACAGGAGAAAATCCCTTTTTTTAGTATTCCATTTTTTAGAATTTCAAAAAAAAAAAAAACTTCATTTTCAAAACTGTTGTTTGTTAAAAAAAAATTAAAAATTAAAACAAAATTTTAAAAATGAATTTGGGCAGGTGGGGGCAACCACCCCCTCAACCCCCACGGCATGCGGCGTCGGCTGCTGGCGTGGCAACCAAGGCCGTCGACGCGGCAGTCAGAGCTGCCAGCATGTCAGTCGTTGGCGAGCCGCACGCGGCCCTTCCTTTAAGGAAGGAGCCTGCGGGGATAAAGGGACAAGGTGGGGTCCATGGGACCCCCCAAATTTATATTTGTTTTTTTATTTATATATATTTTTTGTTTTCTAATTAAATTTTAATTTATTTAAATTTTAGTTATTTTAAAACTAGTTTTTAAATATGTTTAATTAGTTTTAATTAAATTAAATTAATGTTAATTAATTTAGTTTTTAATTAAATTAAATTAATTTTATTTAATTTGGTTTTTAATTAAATTTAGTTTTTAACTAGATTTAAAATTGTTATTATCTAATGTAGTTTTTAAATTATAAGGTTTGTTATAATATAGTTTAAATTAATATTATTTAAATTAATTTTCTATTTAAATTAATATTAATTTATTTTTACATGAATGGAGTGTAGATGTATTTCAATTTAGTTGAAATGTATTTTAAACTAGGTTTTACTAATTAAAATGTTATTCTTTTAAAGTAATGCATTTATTTTATGGGATTATAAGATGTTACTTTATTGATTTTGTTTAATATTAAATAGATGTGTAATTATGAAAATAATATTTAATTGAGTTCATATGAACATCTATTGGAGGGTATATTTGTATTTCTTCATTCTATTATAATTATAGCTGGAGATTGGTAATTATTTCGTAGATTCATTTAGATGCAGATTTTTATAAATAAATCTATAGGGATTGTTAACGTTCACCTACATTGAATATTTAATTATTCCTGGATAGTAATTTTAATGGATGAATGAATTTTCATAATTTAGGATGTTATAAATTTATTGCCCCTACGTTAACACTGTGATTGATTTAATGTATTCTAAATATGCATTTATTATTCCATGACGTGTTTTGGGTGCGTGATGAAATGGATTATATATTCTTTTATGTTACCTTGTTTCCAGGTATCTCTTGGGTTAGATGACCTTTAGGGTGTAAAGCCAGAGGTGTTGGGATTTTGGTTTTCACATGGTATCTTGTATGATGTCAGTTCATGTTTCTGTAATTATGTCATGGTCCTAATTTCCTACACCCAACCTGAATTTGGATAAGTTGTATTTTATGGTCTTATGAGGGTATCTTTATTTGTATGGTTATTTGGGAACTTATGTGCTCCTGAATGGGTAGGATGTGATTTGAGAACTAAGTATACCCTCATGTGTTGATTATGAGCCTAGGTAGGTTAACTAAGTGTATGGATGGGAAGTGGCTTGCAATGGGTCCAGGGCCCCTAAGAGGTTACTAGGGTATCTCATTGGAAAGTTACTTAATAAGTGAAAATATGAAATATTAAGTGGTTTTAAAATGTATTAAAAAAATAACTAAGCCTCTACCCATGCCTTGATTTTATCACATGCTAGGATGGGAGAGTTGGGATCCTTGTCTTCATGAAAGGATTATTGAGCCACATAGAGTAACTTGGGGCCCAGCATCTAAGAGGGACTACTAGGGTTAACTCAAGGGTAGACTTATGTTATGACACTTCCCTATATACATATTAGGTTATCCTACATGTGTCGATTACCTCTGGTATTGTTTAGTATTCCTTATTGTGGTTTAGCAAACTTATAGGATCTTCCTATGCATTTGAGTATGATGTCATATATACCTTGATGTTTTTTTCTTGTTATATACCCCGTGTGAGTAGGAATGTTACTATCTCCTCATCACGGTAGGAGTGGACCTTTGGTTCCACGTGGTCGGGTGGTAGTGATTCTTATTACCATTGATATTCCAACGGTTCTTCTTCTTACTTGGATGATCCTTGTTGCAGTTTTATGTTCTTAGTCTTTTGGAGACTTGTTCATTTACATGAGTTCTATATTTGTACCATATGTGGATATTGGTTATCATCCTTTAGAGGATGCAATGTATTGTTTTATTATGTATTATTACATACCCTGCGACTTATGCAGTGGATGTTGATTAGGTTGTATGCCTTGGGTATCAGATGTATATGTGATCTTATTATATGATATGTATATTATTGGATCTATTTGGTGTATCATTTATGTTAGTCTTTATAGTTGTTATTCGTACATTATTTTTCTTAAGTAATTCTATGTCAAGGAACCCTCGAGGATTGTTATCTATGTATGAGTTGTACTTACGTGTTTTTCATGTACTTCATTGTGTTGTTTCCATATTGTTATCATTATTGTTTGTAAACACTTATGAAAAAATTATCATGTTAACTCAGTGTCATATTTAGGTTAGTTCTCTTGAGCTCCCTGGTGGGGCATTACACTTGGTATCAGAGCCCACGTTTCTACACTTGGAGCTCTAGGAAAATATGTATGCACATTAGTTGTCTTTTGGTTTTAAAACTTGAAAAAAACATAGAAATAAAACTATAATGTATTTAAAACCATTGCCTTCTGATTATCATATTCTTTTGATGCTATTTGGTTTTGATGTTGGTTCTAAGTTGCGGTTTTGATTCTCTGATTGATTCAAGAATGATGCCTCAAACTAGAGATGCTAGGGGTCGTGAAAGAGGCCAAAATGGTGGTCATGGAAGGGGTAGGGATCATAATCCTTCCATGAGTGTCAGTCAAGACACTGCTCATCAGCACAGTAGAGATGAGCAGAGGGATGAGCTTTGGGCTGAATCAAGAGAGCCAGACATTAGGTAGTTACTGAATTGTATTCCTAAGAAGGGTAGAGTGGAGAGGGATGTTCCACATAATTCTCAGATAGAGAGAAGAGAGAGGGTGAGATCTAGGATCCCTGCAAGAAGGACTGTTATAGTGGATCCTGCGGTTGTGGTAGCAAACCACATGAGAGATCTCATGAGAGTGCGACCTACTCTTTTTGATGGGAAAGGAACAAGGTTTGAGGCTGAGACCTGGTTGATTGCATTGGAGAGGATTTTTTCCATGTATCCCTTTAGTAGAAATACTAAAGCTAGGTATGCAGTGATGCACTCTCTGAGTTTGCAGCGATATGGGGGAAGATAGAAGGAGAGAAGCTAGGACACCATATGGATACAGTGACATGGGAGTTATTCCTTGAGTAATTTTGAGAGAGCTTTCTATCTAATCACTGGAGGTAGCAGAGGGCGGATGAGTTCCATAACTTGAGGCAGTTGACCCTATTAGTGGTTGAGTATGAGCGTCGATTCTTTGAGCTCAAGTAGTAGGCAGGTTATGGTCATGATTCAGACCTAATGATACAACACTTTGTTAGGGGGATAAATGTATGCATCATTGGGGAGGTTAGACTCTTTGAGCCTACAACCCTCAGGGATGTGGTCATCAAAGATACCCTTGCAGAGGAAAATCTAGCATTGGGCCATGGTGGTCAATTGGGAGTGCAGTCTAGAGTACCTACTTCTATTGTCAGAGGTAATCATTCTCAAGAAGCTGGGAATTCAAGAGGTCCTTCTACCATTCCAAACCATAATCAGTATCAGCAACAGGGAGGAAACAATCCTCCTACTTTTAGTGGTCCTCCGATTAGGAACTTTCATGACATTCAGCACAGTAAGTGCAATCAGACAGTTCAACCAACATAGAGTGTGTATGAGGATGTTAATAAGGGTAGTGTCCAATAGTCTTGTGCACCTTCGGTTAGAGGAGGTGGTAGTAGGGCAGCTTTCTTTTCCTGTGGGTAGTTTGGGCATATTGCAGTCAATTTTCCTTAGCATCCAGCACAGTTATCAGGATAGAGACCATTATCTTCTGAGCCAAAAGTGGGTAATGTTGGTATGTCTCACAGAGCGTATGCAACATTTGATCATCCTCCAGCTGTGTATCATGCTCTTGTGAGTGGGGCTACAAGTAGGGGACCAACAGCTAGTTTTCGAATTCCTACAGTGCGGAATGATCCTCAGTGTTCAAATTAGAGACCTGGGAAGGGTCCTATGGGACCCACACTTTGATTCTTTTGGTACTTGGTTGGATGTTTTGTGATGAGAGATTGATATCTCTATCTTTGTTTTAGTCTTCCAGGAGTAATCCTAGTTTTAGAGGAGGATGTAATACCCACCTCTTAGTTTTCTTTTCAGTTTTCAGATGTCAAACTCTTTTAGGCCTTTTTATGTATGTGTGGTTTATTTTAGTTGATCTTGAGGATAATTATGTATTGCATTTCATTATGTTATGGATCTATTGCTAGTATGTTATATCTTCTATGTACATGTGATTTATGGTTACTTTATGATGCTTATGTAGATGTTAGGATTTCATTTCAATTATGTTTATCTAACAATACTGACCCTAGATTTATATGCACATGGATCATTTGTATGTTTTGCATTACTATTTGATGTACTTTATATGGTATGGGACAGAGTCGTAGTTACTTTCTTCGATGAGATCCACATGATAACTTAGTCTCAACCATTTTTCATATTATATATGGATGTATGTTCATCTTTGTGATGACAGGTTTGCAGGTACCGGCTACGTCTTCTCTGAATTGGCAGGAGTGAGTGTGCCCTATCACAATATCTCAATGGTAAGAGAAGGGAGACAGTATTCAGGTCCAAATCCTACCCTAAACCTAATTGTCCTAAGTATTGGATGAGTATCAGTTTGACTACCCTACCCGGAGTTGTCTAGTTGACGTGAATTCGTGGATCCTACCCTTGTGTGTATTTGAGTTAATTTTTTTTATTTCAGTTTGAGTGATTTTATATTGTGTGATTTATCATTTGATTTATTTAATTGAATATTATTGGAATTAATTATTAAATATAGGGTATTTAATTAATTGAAAATTAAATTAAATACCTATGTTTAATTGAAAAGTTAATTAAAGTGCAATTATTTAATATTGGGATTTAATTGATTATTTAATTGAAGATTAGAGTAAATATGTTTTTATGCATTGTTAAATAATTAAATATTTGAGGGCATGGATAAGATTGTGCTTTAAATATTTAATCTATTATTTAATTAATTACATGTGCAAGTTCATTATTGAAATTGGAGTTTGAATTCAAAATGCAACTTTGTTTAATAAGTCAAATTTGAGTTGTGCAAGTAAATAGATATATTAATTAATAATTATAATTTACTTTCAATTTTGAGTTGAGCCTTTTTAGGGGTTAACTAGTGTGGTGTCATTAGGGTTTGCATGATTAGGATAAATTGATTCTCTTTAGGGGATTCTTCTCTCATTTGGGTAATAACACATTTTTGAAGCATTTTTTGAGAGCTTTGGGTGTTCTTGGCATTTGGAGGAATTGGGGATTTTTGTGGTTGCATGTTGGACTAAAGTTTGTGTGAATTCGTGATTGTGTGTATGTTTGGAGGATTCAAGGTTTAATCTTCTTCAAGGCAAAAATTTCTTATGTTTCTTGCATTGGATCTAAGGTAGGGTTTGATCATTTTTTTCGTTTCAATTCTTGATTAAAAATATTTCTTCATTGTGCTTGTTGAATTAAATTTTCTTACTTAGGAGTTGTTTGAGTTTCTTGTTAAAATGGGTGTTCTTGAAACCCTAGATTACTAATTGTTTTAGAAAATAATTATTTAGCATAGTATTGTTATGCTAACTAAATTTTGTGGAAACATTCCTCCTTAAACTCCTAGAAAATAAAAAATTAAAATGCCCTATAGGTTGAACTATAGAGAAGAGAAAATTATTTGTGATAGGAATTATGTCGTAGGGAAAGAAATCAAATTTCCATTGAAAAACAAATTTTGGTTGAAAAATTAACCCACTAGAAAAAAATTATAGTGGTGGGAAAAACATCACCATTCAATTAAAAATATATATAAAAAAACCAAGATTGATAAAAGATTTTAAAAAAAAAAACAGAGAAAATCCTTTTTTTAGTATTCCGTTTTTCGAAATTTCAAAAAAAAAAAAAAAACTTCATTTTTGAAACTATTGTTTGTTAAAAAAAAGAAATTTAAAAATGAATTTGGGCAGGTGCAGGCCACCATCCCCCCATCCCCAAAGGTGCGTCGGGCCTGCTGCTAGTGCAACAGCAGGAGCTGTCGGCACAACAACCAAGGCTGTCAGTTGTTGGTGAGCCGCCAGCGACCCTTCCTATAAGAAAGGATCCTGTGGGGATAAAGGGAT
The DNA here is from genome assembly GCA_018584345.1 of Thuja plicata. NCBI lineage: Eukaryota > Viridiplantae > Streptophyta > Pinopsida > Cupressales > Cupressaceae > Thuja > Thuja plicata. The sequence goes on from MU224552.1 coordinate 4,841,723, forward strand.
AGGGTGGGGTCCACCAGACCCCCCAAATTCATATTTGTTTTTTTATTTATATTTAATTTTTTTTTCTAATTAAATTTTAATTTATTTAAGATTTAGTTATTTTAAAACTAGTTGTTAAATATGTTTAAAATTTGTTTAATTAGTTTTAATTAAATTAAATTAATGTTAATTAATTTAGTTTTTAATTAAATTAATGTTATTTAATTTGGTTTTTAATTAAATTAAGGTTAATGTAATTTAATTTAGTTTTTAACTAGATTTAAAATTGTTATTATCTAATGTAGTTTTTAAATTATAAGGTTTGTTATAATATAGTTTAGATTAATATTATTTAAATTAATTTTTAATTTAAATTAATATTAGTTTAGTTTTACATCAATGAAGTGTAGATGTATTTCAATTTAGTTGAAATATATTTTAAATTAGTTTCACTAATTAAAATGTTATTCTTTTAAAGTAATGCATTTATTTTATGGGATTATAAGACATTACTTTAGTGATTTTGTTTAATATTAAATAGATGTGTAATTATGGAAATAATATTTAATTGAGTTCATACGAACATCTATTGGAGGGTATATTTGTATTTCTTCATTCTATTATAATTATAGCTCGAGATTGGTAATTATTTCGTAGATTCATTTACATGCAGATTTTTATAAATAAATCTATAGGGATTGTTAACGTTCACCTGCATTGAATATTTAATTATTCCTGGATAGTAATTTTAATGGATGAATGAATTTGCATAATTTAGGATGTTATAAATTTATTTTTTCCTACGTTAACATTGTGATTGATTTAATGTATTCTAAATATGCATTTATTATGCCATGATGTGTTTTGGGTGCGTGATGAAATAGATTATATATTCTTTTATGTTACCATATTTTTGGGTATCTGTTGGGTTAGACGACCTTTAGAGTGTAAATCCAGAGGTGTTGGGATTTTGGTTTCTGTATGGTATCTTGTATGATTTCAGTTCGTGTTTCTATAATGATGTCATGGTCTTGATTTCCTATGCCGAACCTGAATTCGGATAAGTTGAATTTTTTGGCCTTATGAGGGTGTCTTTATTTGTATGGTTATTTGTGAACTTATTGAAGACGTTATATTTTTCCATTAGTATACTTAGAGAAAAACATGATCTGCACCTTTGGTTTACTCTAAACCAACAGACAGGGCACAACACTATCCAACACTAAGGTTACCCGACGAACAATGTCAAAGTGTTTTTCGATGACAAAAAGATAAGGATACCCGACGAAGTATCAACAGTGCTACCCGATGAACAACAAAGAGAGGAACCCGATAGATACAGGGAACCTAATGAACAGTTTAGACAAGGAATGCCAACAGACTACAGTTCAAACCGATAACCAAGAACCGACAGTCAGTTACATCCCGCAAAAAGTAGATCTAAATTTCCACGTCAGATAAATCACTGAAGTTGTATTTATAACTTCTTGATTTTCTTTTTAATCCATTATGTGCAGAGGAAGAAATGTAATCTTTATTGTTTTAATTTGTTTTACTATTTTAAAACATGCAAACTAAAGATCAAGGTCAAGTTGTAAACCTTGGATCTAAGAGTTAACATTGTAAATTGTGAATTCCAAGATAGGTCAAATAACTTGTGTAAATAGGTGCTCGACCCATTGAGAACATTTTTTGTTCAATGAAGATATTAGCCATAGAGAGAAACTAAAGACTAGACAGAGAATTCATGCAGAAGAACACAAACAGATTCAAATCAGTTTTCAAGAACAGAACAGAGGCTACTGACAAGCAGAGAAAAGGTATTCATCAATCACTTAAGGTGATATTGTAATTTTAAAAGCTTTAATAGATCTGTAAAGCAGAAATAGTAGATTGCATATAGTCAGGTCAACATTTGTACTCATTCTAACAAGTGTAGTACACTAATGAAATCCTTTCAAGAAAGGTGGGCTTAACCGTCCTATTATAAATCTCATAACTGAGTGCACACTTAAATCAGTGTTGCTAAAGCTCTTAACAGAGTAGATCTTAACAGGTCTCCACCTCAATACTCTTAACAAGGTAGATCATCAGAAGTGATCAAATTGTAAGCCTTAACTGGCTCCCTTCCATTCTACAGATAGTGAAGTTTTGTGGGTGCCATCCCCACTGTAGTTTTTACTTCCTAACAGGAGTTTTCTGCAATATCATATCTTATATTATGTGTTTGTTAATTCCATGAATGTTTCTATGGATGATTGTAAAGACTGTTAAACAAACAATGTCTACATAAAAAATAATAAACAGTAATGGTTGGTAAATCAAAATTGAATGATCACTAATGATAAATTGGGTAAAGTGTTAAAAAATTTAGAGGTACTAATTCACCCCTCCCCTCTCAGTACTACTTCCCATTGAGTCCAAAAATTGGTATCATATGCTAAGTTTCTTCTTGAAAAGCCTAAAGGCATAAGAACAAAGATCATACAATGGAGAAGTATAAACTTGACAAGAATATTGAGAACAAAAAGCTTGAGATATAGATGTTCTATGAATAGTATAAAGAAGCAAGAATCAAGATGAGAGAGCTGTTGGCTGAAAGAAAAGGCATGGCTACTAGGAACAATGAAGTAGACTATTAGGAAGAAGAGATTCTAGATTTCTTTAAATCTTCAGGATCAAATGTAAGTAATGTATCAGATACATCAGAAGAGAAAATCACAAATCTAAAGGAGATCAATCAACATCTGACAGAGCAAATAAAGATGTTGCAAATTGGCCAAGAGACCTAGATGGTAAGAATGATTGATGTGATGAGTTCTGCTAGACAAGCTAAAACAGAAAGAACACTTGCTATTGATGATAGAAGGAAGATCACAGAGAAGTTACAAGAAAAATAAATGGAAATTCAAAGACATGTTGAGCATCACCATGATCTCACAACTCAGATTATCCTTATGAGTCAAGAAGCAAACAAAATAAATGTGGAACTCATTGAGAGAATACAGATTATCGGTGAATTAAAAGAAGAAAATGAAAAGCTGAAGCATGAGGTTAGAATTTAGCAACAATATAATGAGACTATCAGAAAGGCTGAAGAAAGCAATAAAAGAATGGATGAATTTCTTAAAGGAAAATGAAGAGTCATCAACAACAACGGTATAGGCTTTACAAAAAAAGGAGAAACATCAAGACTAAAGAATGTCTACAAAAATCCAAGACCAAGAAAGCCAACATGCAAGCACTATGGAAAGAAAGGGCACACATAAAATTCATGCAGAGGTGAAATGAAAGGTACTCCTAAATCTACACCTACATCTTCATTCATAGGATTCTGTTATAAATATAACAAGAAAGGACATAAGGCTTATGAATGCAAAAGCCAAATAGAAAAGACAAAGAAGGAGACCTACATGGACAAATACCATCCTACATGAAAGATGAATGGGCACACATCTAAAGAATGCTGGAAAAAGAAAAGACAAGCATGGAAGCCAAAAGGTAAAGAAGCCCCTTATCAACCAAAGAGAATCGATAATCAATATGTATGGGATTACAATACTTGGAAAAACTATACAGCATGTGGTAGATATGGTCACATTGCTACAAACTATAGGAGAGCATGGACCAAAAGGTCTAGAGGCTGGTCAAACCCCGAAATGGCATGCTTACACTATCATAAAGTTGGTCATCTCAAGAAAGATTGCAAAGACATATTGATAGACACAAGCACACATCCCAATGGTAACACCATTGAAGATATCCGGAGGGAAAGAGACAAAATGTGGATAAAATCTTCAAGCAATGATGAAGCTAGACCAAGTAATGCAAATGGTGACACCCCATCCAATGGATCCGGTGACACCACCAACCCCACTTGAGTTGAACAAGTAAGTATGGAACTGCACTATACCAAGTTATATTTTGCATCAGCTCCATTATATAAAATGATATATAGTCAAAATCTGTATAAATCAAAGATGCATATTACTTTACTTGTTAACAATCTAAGAATACAACACCGTTGGTAAACACTTAGCGAAAATCATCGGTGAACACAATAATGAGTTGTTCACACTTTCCGTAAATTGTCTATCAACTAGTAAAAGTGGTAAACTACCAATGTATCCCGACGACTGTCAGTAAGATAGCAAAATTCAGAAGTTGTCATGGAAGAATACCGATATCCGTTGGTAAAATCGAAGTGGTTGAAAACTGCCATAAGCATCATGTCTACACCGATGATGATTTAAAATATCCCCCTGATGAAACCTGTCTTCATGCCCCAACGAGTTGGTGATCATTTATTGCAAAGACTTAGGTCAAAAATTCTATAAATAGTCGACAAGATAACTTTGTTTTTCACCCGTGATTTGAAGAGAAAAATAGAGCGACATCACAATGATTCAAGAGCAAAAATTAGAAGAGTCTACAAATTGATTCATCACACAAGGAATAGATTCTTCATCACATTCAAGAAAGATCTCTATCATTATTTTGTCAAGAAAGCCCTAATTTCATATAAAACCCTAAATTCTAGAAAAGCAATGGCAACCACTTCAAGAACTGCTAAGTTAAAGAATGAAAAGAAGAATGTGGTGAAACTGATCAAGAACAGTACATGTGTAGAACTTAAATACAAAATATTTCCAAAGATTGCATCAAAACCCGATGAAGCCAGCGCATTTTCAAAAATCCCGCCTAGGGTTTTTCTCATAGAAGAAGTTAGGTCTTACATTCACTACAAGATTGCAGAGATAGGTGATTTAGAAATGGATGAAGCTTATAAGAAGATATGTGATGCTAAAGGAAAACTTAAAGAAGAACATAAGCACTTGGAGGTCAAAGGGTTAACTAATGCCCTACATTTCTCAACAGAATTCAAGATAGAGTGGATTATGATAGTCTTGAGCAAGATGCATGACAGAAAACTATGGCTAGATCAACCCAAGCAGATAACAAGGGATGTTCTTCCTGCTGTCACTGGTTATCTGATAACCGACAAACCTAGGGCACACAAACATCCATCCATGAAATAAGTTACAAAAATTACTAATGTAGAAGGAGACAACAAAGGTCTCAAGGTTAACACAATCACCGACGACGAGTTGAAATTTGGTGCATGTGTTATTGGTTACAAAAGAAAAATTCTTGTAAGATACAGGATGCAAGAGAAAATGGAAAGAGAAGCAAGAGAAAAATTCTTGTAAGATACAGGATGCAGTCATCAAATCAATGATCAAAAACAAGTATGCCCCTGCTGAATTTGTAAGTCAAATACCTGAGGAGCTAGGCAAAAAGATATACCAACAATGGTCATATGCCTTACAAATGGAAAGAGAAGAAAGAGAAAGAATTCTTGTAAGATTGATGCCTCTTGAATCCAATTTTGAGGAAATACAAGAAGTACTAAAGAAACACTCCAGTAAATTTGTAGCCAAAATAAGGGCTTACAAAGTACTAGAGAGCAAGTTTATAGAATTGCATTCAATGATAGAGACCAAATGGATATATCTCCTAGATCTACCAGCAGAATCAACAAGTGTTGAGAAGCAATTACTTCTCACAAACACACCTCACAAAGAGGAAGAGTTAGATAATGCGAGTCCTCAGCATATTGCTTTGGACAATCAGGAGAGTGATGATGAGCCTAGTAACTTGAATACAGGCATGGATGACATTGTCCAAGATATTACTCACTATGACTCTGAAAATGACCCCAAGAAGAAAGATGATGTGATATTTATCACACTCAAGGATCAATAAAGTCATCAAGAACTAAAAATATTAGATGATAAGATAATTTATATTATAGATGAAGAAGTGCAAGACACTTCAATCATGCACTCAAAAGTGCAAGACCCTGCATAATCCATACAGAAAGATGAGAATGTCACTGATGACAAGGACATTACCGACGAGTAGGACATCAACATTGAAAAAGCCCAAGTAGAAACACAAAGTAACATGCCTTTCCTAATGAAGGCAATAAACATACTAGAGGGCAATGAAGGATCAATTGAAAAGGAAACAAACACACCCACAGACAAGGGTGAAGGAGAAGGAAAAGAAACTACAGATACACCTGCAAAGCAAGCTGCAACTGATGATCAGAAGGATACTGAGTAGAACAGGGAAGGAATTCAAAAAGAAACAAGGGACAAGCCTTCAGAGAAAGGTGAAAAGGGAAAGAATGATAAGATTGAAAATAAATCAGGAGCACAATCTATAGAAACACCCAAGGTAAATGAAGAGACATCTTCCCATAACCAACAAGTGCAAACTGAGCAGAAAATACAAGATGCTTCATCAACAAAACCTTCACCAAGTAACTCAGAGCATGCAAATGAACTAGCTTTAGTATTTCATACATCTACATCCCCTAAGATCTCAAAGAAGAAGAAAGAAAAGAACAAAAATCCAGTAACTCTGGATGAAATAATTGAGATTCTAGTTAGAGATCCATGAACATTGGATCCTAAACATTAGAAAAGTATGCCAAGCTCTGTGAGAGGAAAGACACTCAAGACAAGATGAAACAAGTGACAAAAGAGGCCAAGGTACTTGAAGTAGCTAGAGATATACTTCAACAAATTATACCAGACATAGACATTGATCAAAAAGTTCCAATAATTGATCAACTGGTAACACTCATAGATGCAATAACATCTCATAATACTGATGCTGAGAAAACTATGGAAGAGAGACTTGAGAAAAAGTATGAATTCAAGCTTGCAGAGAAGATAAGCCAGGAAGTGGCACTCAAAAAGGTCAATCTATCTGAAATGGTAAGTGCAATTGAACCACTTTTATCAGAAGTTGTTACCTTAATTAAGAAATTGTGCACCTTAGATCAACTCACTAAGGAGTATACAAAAAAGATAGAAAAAATAGATGCTAATCTTCAGTCTAGTGCATAAAATCTACTCGACATAGAAAAAGCACTAATATTGCACAAACAACAAATAATATAGGCTAGGAAGTAGAGACAGGACATTCAATTTGCAGAAATGAAATACAGAGATGAAGTCAATGAGCTACAAGTTAAGCTCTTACCGACACTTACACTGCTAAAACAAAATATGACACAGGCAAATACACTAATTGTCACCCCTGAAATGTCTGTCCTAGATAGCATCTTTGATATGCATGCAAGACTCGAGCTGCCACATATGGCACTCGAACAATTGAAAGAAAAATGGGAGAAACTACTAGAAGATATCAAACTTACCCATTCTAATGTTTTTGACACATTGTAAGTTACACATCTTTATCAAAAAAAATTTGACATTTTGTAAGTTGTACATTTTTGTCATCAGTATAAAAGAAAGGGGGAATTTGATATGTACATCACCTCAAAAAAAGGAGGAAATAATGTATACTGGAAGAAAAAGAAAGGGAAAATAATGTACATACAACAATCAAATAGTATACATGTACATATACATACACTATACCAATGCACATAGAAAGGGGGAGTCATATTATGACAAGGAAATAAACATGGTGTAATAATTTCAGTATTATGCACATATCAGTTTTTTATACTAATGTCAAAGGGGGAGATTGAATACATTATATTTTCCCATTAGTATACTTAGATAAAAACATGATCTACACCATCGGTTTATTCTAAACCAACAGATAGGGCACAACACTATCCAACACTAAGGTTACCCGACGAACACTGTCAAAGTGTTTTCCGATGACAAAAAGATAAGGATACATGATGAAGTATCAACAGTGCTACCCGAAAAACAACAAAGAGAGGAACCTAACAGATATAGGGAACCTGACAAATAGTTTAGACAAGGAATGCCGACAGACTGCAGTTCAAACTGATAGCCAAGAACCGACAGTTAGTTACATCCCGCAAAAAGTGGATCTGACTTTCCATGTCAAATAAATTATTGAAGTTGTATTTATAAATTCTTGATTTTCTGTTTAATCCATTATGTGCGGAGGAAGCAATGTAATCTTTATTTTTTTAATTTTTTTTACTATTTTAAAACATGCAAACTAAAGATCAAGGTCAAGTTGTAAACCTTGGATCTAAGAGTTAACATTGTCAATTGTGAATTCCAAGATAGGTCAAATAAATTGTATAAATAGGTGCTCGACCCATTTAGAATATTTTTTGTTTAGTGAACATATTAGCCACAGAGAGAAACTAAATACTAGACAGAGAATTCATGTAGAAGAACACAAACAGATTCAAATTAGTTTTCAAGAATAGAATAGAGGCTACCAACAAGCAGAGAAAAGGTATTCATCAATCACTTAAGGTGATATTGTAATTGTAAAAGCTTTAATGGATCTGTAAATTAGAAATAGTAGATTGCATACAGTCAGGTCAACATTTGTACTCATTCTAACAAGTGTA